>JASCZW010004941.1:0-49479 GCA_034211315.2 Aedes japonicus
TGACATGAGAAAATATGTTCGTTGAATTTTGGAGAGAGATATTTTCGCTTATGCAAGAGAGAGGATAATGAATTAATCGGCGAAAAAGGAGAGATGAAAATGAGAACGGTTCGCTACTCATCGACGACCTGCTTGAGAGAGAGCTGTAGCTGAGGAGAATTTCGATCTCTGATTATTTGCTTCAGCTTGTAATGTTGGGTAAATGCAACTGATAATTCAACATGGCTATTTACAACTATCAAATTTGAGTTAAGGTCAATCAAACTACGTTTCTTTGAAATAGAATTCGAACCCAATACCAGTCCTTGCCAGTTAAAAAGGGAATCACTCTCCCCATATACAAATGACTTATATAGAAATTTTTCTACTGTCTTGGAATCGGAATCCTGGGATTAGTTAAAATATTTCCGGAAATGAGAGAATCCCGAGACATCCCGGGATGGAAGCTCTAGTATTTAGGTATTCTTTTTACTATCTATTATATTTTCAGAAATAGGCTACGCAGCAGCCTTAATTTTGTAACTGTTAGATGAAAAAAGCATTTCATAATGCAACAAAAAATCATCTCAAGCGTTGCATAAAGTAGCATATGAATTAGAAAAGCATATTAGGATGCGCATTAGTAATAAAACTAATTTCTTTGCCCTGAAAGGACAATATAGCAGTATAACATGAGAGGAAAAATGTATTTACATCATTGGGAAAAGTTACGATAACATTTCAAGATAGAACAAAGAAGAGCGCTTGGCTAAGAAGTCATTTGAACTCGATTAGATGACTTCACGTTCAAATAACTTGGAACCATCCATAATATATGAAAAATCAAATGTGTGGCATGAATAGTGGGAATAAGGCTTGCACTGCCACTTCAAAACGTGGTTCGATGCTGTTTAATTGCCTACATTTCCCAATTCCCCAGATACAGTGGCATGAGCAATGTTTTAGGAAGCTATCTTCAGATCTATCATTCGAACAATTACAACTTCATGATTATAGAGGAACAACATAGTATCTCATGTCTTTTTTCAGTAGTCTATTTAAGCGATTGAACAGTTTCGTTCACTTCAGTTGAGTTAAGAATATTTTCACGAACCATACAACCCTTAAGTTTCAACCATGCCGTTCTATGTATTGCTGCTGATTAACTTTATAGCTGTCACAGTCCTAGGCGAATCTGTTCCCACTAAAACGGCTGGAATTCTGCTTCCCTAATGAATCACAACTCACAACACCGCACCGTCTGCATCGTCAAGGATGGCGAACCGAACGATGGAACCGTACAGGACTTCATTCGAAAGTTTTGGGCCGATCCGGTCGCTCTCATCCACGGCTCGCCGGACGTACTCGGGAACCCAGTCAAATTCAAATGTCACATATACATCATTCTAGTGAACAGTCATGAACAATATTCTAACACCATTGCACGGCTAGCCATTGGATCTTCGTGGAATTTGTATGCCAAGTTTATTTTCTACTCCGAGGGAAATGTCCTCCTAAATCATCAGTCAATTTACGTCCGAACATTTGCCACCGAAGTGCTGAAATATGGCTTAGTCAAAGCTGTTTTGATCCATCACCACACGGATAGCGGTGTTGTGAAGGGATTTCACATTGCCCCTTTTCAAAGTAATCTCAACGTTATACGTAACCTACAGGATATAGTGCCCATTTTAAGAAACGATCGTTTGAAGAATATAGAAAAGTATCCGATCAAATCTGCTTACATTGGAATCACCGATTTAGTAACGGGCGTGAGTGCATACGCAAAGCAACCTTACAATTGGCTAGCGCGTGCCTTTGCGGATCAACTTAACGGTACTTCTGTGTGGGTTAATCCTCCGGCTCGCGATTATGCTCAAAACATACGAACAATGTTCGGTGCCCGGAAGTTAAACATACTTTTCCGTTCGGTTATCAATAGTAACCACACAATCAGTATTCCGGTACCGGCCACATCATCCAATTGCTTCATCATTCCTGAGAAGAAAATCAAATCCTTCTTCAATCTCATATACGTTCCATTTTCCTACCCGGTTTGGATTACTCTGGTACTCATTCTATGCATTTGTTTTCTTATCAGCAGCATGTTTCAAAAACTTTTCCCTCGCAACGTCATGCTGCAAGTTCTGTTTGGTGCATCTATTTCCGATCATCAAATGCAGACTACGGAACGGTTCACCTGCTTTGCCTTGGCCGTACTTCTGTTCTTTCTCGCCGAGGCCTATCTGGCCTTGATGATCAGTTTCATGCTGGAGAACGAATACTATCCGCACTTGAAAACACTCGACGATTTGATCCAATCCGATGTCACCATTGCAGCAGCCCTTCCGTCTATAGACATATAGAGAAATTCTATCCAAGTCTCATAGAAAAAACGATTCAATCGCCCAAGCATAACGATGAAGATGATCCCGTTTATGCCATGCTTGTCTTTCATGATTTAGCTGACATATTTACCAACTCAAGAGAAAATATCAGCCCGCGAACAAATTTACGAATGTACTACATGTTGCCGGAATCGTTTCAACTTCAAATTCTGCAGCATACGGTTTCCCGGCACGAGCCACTGGGAGTCGAACTGCAAAGATTTCAGGTGCAATTGATCGAGTCGGGAATTTGGACTCTGTGGAACAGCAGAAACCGGGACCACTTCACGGACAAGGGGGAGGTATTTTCAGAGAAATTGTTGAAGTTTGAGGATTTGATTTCTATGTGGTACATTCTGGGCTACGGCTTCATCTTAAGTGGCATTGTTTTCACGATGGAAACGATTAAACACGGTGGGCCCATCTGGAGTTAATTTGAAAGCTCTAAACTAAATCCTTTACTCCACCTTTCTTTTGGATCATTCTATCCCAAGTAGCACACTAGGGTTATAATTAGTTTTAATAACTTGATTATGACTTAGCAAGTCATATTTATGTTATCTCAACTGAATGGCAACATGTGTGCTACTAGGGATGTTCTCCATGAGGTGAAATATTTTTTTTTGAATAGGATCGACATAGCTGGAACTGTATCGGAATGCTTACCGCAAGTGCGCACACTTATTAATATTAGAATATAATCCATATTTGCTAGAGAAACCCCCTATAGAGATGCTAACCGATTCTCTTTGAATCGCCGTGGGATTTGCGGATGTTCAAGACAATCGGTTTGATAAAATAAGCCCCCATTTGGGATTTAGAAATCGTTTTTGAGGTGAAGAAAAAATACCTATTATTGCAAATTGATTGCCACGGATAAAAACAGAACACATAAATGTAGCTGAAAAGCTTCTTTTGTTTTAGAAAACAATGAGTGTAAAACATATAACAATAACCTGTTTGAAATTCATTAATAATAAAATAAAGCGTGGTTCAAAAATATTGTGACACTTTCAAATTTTCGTAACTTTATTCATACTTGACCGAAAATTACTACATTTTGCCCAGTGTCTCTTCAGGGTGTATTGTTTACACTACCTAAGATATTTTAGTAGCGCCTGCTGAGGGTAGTCCTGAATTTGTCTTCAACTCCCTTTCAATTAATTCTTCCGTATTTTCCCAACTCAGAAGGAATAACTATTAGGCCAGCAAAAATAAAAGCTGTTATAAAATCAGCATCAAACAGCAAATAGCGACCATGGCAACAGTAAATTACAATGTATAAATGTTATTTTTGTAAAATTTCAATAGATTTAGCAAACTTTTTCAGGATACCTTAAAATCAAGATTTTTGTGAATTGCTTCTATCGCTGAAAACGAACAAAAACGTGCTTAAGCGCGGATCCACAGAACCCTCGAATTTAACAATTTACAACATTTCTTGCATTTCAAGATCAACCAATTGAAGATCATATGGGTCATTCCGTATCAAGTGACCGGAGAAATGCATCGACCCTCTTCTATTCGAACCAAAATTGGCTTATATACTTGTTCTAGGCTATTAATCAAAAATCCAAAGTTTTAGATCAATCGATGAACCCCTCGGCCCATGGGCTGCCCCCATTTTTTTGAGATTTTTGAAAAGTCTATTTGTTTAGACAGAGTTTATTTTAATCTCACACAATATTTATAAACAAACTTGTAAATTATCATGTAGGCCATGAAAAACTGCTATTATCTGAAAATTTAAGCGGTGCTTTTCTGTTAGATCTGCCTTTATGAAGTATAACAGATTATATCAGAGTGGTTGAACAAATTTTGAAAACATGAAATGTTTAAAAATCAATATCTAATGTATAAAAATCAATATGACGGAGCAAATTGTTTTTTTTTCTCGATAAGTGTTTCTTATGTAAAAAAAAGTCTGCTGAACACATTGGAGCCATAAAATTTCAAAAAAAAGTGGGGGCATTTTGAGAAAAACGCAATTAAATATTTCAACCACAAAAATAACAATGTTGGCAACACTGTAAAAAAATATTAAAAATATTTATTTCGTAGCTAATTTAATTTCCTTTAAGAATAGTATCCATCATTGTTTGTAGCTCTTTTATTCATCAAGATATTCTATCAAATACAGACTTTTCAAAATCCTCAAAAAATGGGGGCAGCCCATGGGCCGAGGGGTTCACCGATTGGTCTAAAACTTTGGATTTTTGATTAATAGCCTAGAACAAGTATATCAGCCAATTTTGGTTCGAATCGAAAAGATGCATATCTCCGGTCACTTGATATGGAATGACCCATACATAATAGATACGAATGCTTGTAATAGTGTAGGGGAGTCTCCCAACCACTGTTTGGGTTTTCCACTGCCCGGTGAACGTATCTTTCTTCTCTATCAAAGGGTCATCAGAGGACCTTTCTTCGCACAAGGATACACAAGTTCACAAAGTACACACATTTATTTACTTCTAACACACAACTTTATTCACATGAAAACACATAATTTATTTTACTAAGCTAACTACATTTAGTCTTAAACTTAAACACGGAGTTCGCCTCCGGTCGACCGATCGCTTGAATTGCACTTTTGCACTGTCTGCCCTAGTGACCTAGTTTTTCAATGTTTATCATCTAATCTTATATATTTACTTCCTACTCTATCCTATCTAATTCTCTCCCATTCTCCGCATTCTGCATACGTAGTGGTGAGTGACCACGACCAACCGGTACACTAGGGCTGCCTCATATTCAATACCGGTTGGTAGCATAGTGGAGTCGCTAAAACTCAGTAAGTTGTATTTCGGCTGCTCATGTTACTCGCAAACAAGTAGTATTTTTCATTTACATAAATATATACACTATTATTTAAATAATTCATGGGAATGGGAGGGACCATCGGGGCACCCTATTGAAGCACTCTGGATGGGGAGAGTGGCAATGCCAACTCCCCATTGCTTACAGTTTGCGAATGGAGGGCGGGCTCTTCTTCCCGCCTATTGTGGCATCTTCATGTTAAGTAACGCGCTCTTTTGACCAATTATTCAAGGAGAATTATCCATATTCCAGATGGAAACGTATTAGAGATGTTGCCTTTCGATCCACACAACCCCCTTTTTGGCCCTTCATACAATGGCATGATTAGGATAATCAGTGGTTATTAAAGCTTCATCAAGTCTAACAGAGAAAAGATCCCATTGCTACAATGGGTGGTAGCACCTGTCATACATTGTATTGTATTGTATTGTATTGTTTACACTCGCTGAATTGTGCAACAGTCAGTAAGATTTCGGTTGATATGAAAGCAAAACAGCAATCTACTGTCGCAGCGCGCCTTGGGAAAACTCATGAATATACATCATTCGACCATCTCAAGGGTTCTCCAAAGGTTCTAGGAACTGATGACAGTAGACCACAAACTAGAAGCTGGACTGCCTAGTTGCTGAAACATCTATTTGTATCTAACATTTTATAAACGCTCATGGCTGCCTCGATTTAGACAAATTTCTGAGTGTTAAATTAAAGAGTGTTTTGATCAAAAGTTGGTCGACTTAAGCTTGACGCATTTCCTCTCAACGGACATACACAAATTTTGCACACCCCTCATTTCGAAGATGTGTGCGAGTAGCATCATGCCTCTATTTTGATTTTGAGATTAGTACTTCAGTTATCAAAATGCCGTCGAGGGAAGAGAAGCAACGCATCAAAATCTTGCACGTGCATGGCGAAAATTCAAACTACTCTCACGCCAAGTTGGCGAAATTGTTGATTGAATATGGGTAAATCAACTGTTACCAACATATTGAAAGTGTTCGGTGAACGTTTGTCGATAAACAAAGCACGTCGGCCAAAGCACGATCGCGAAAGTTGTACACGAAAATGCTGACGATGTTTGATTGCATGGTACATGAAACTTACGATGAAACTTACGTCAAGGCAGACTTAAAAAAGCTTCTTGGACAGGAATTTTATACGGCAACCGGACGGGAAAAGGTGGCAGATATTTTCAAACACATTAAACTGTCAAAGTTCGCGAAGAAATATCTGGTGTGGTAGGCCATCTATATCTGTGGCTTGAAGAGCAACGTTTACATTGCGACCGGAACCGTCAACCAGGAAATTTATCGGAGCGAGTGCCTACAAAACGTCTATTTGCCATTATTAAGAACTTTGATCGACTCACACACATGACTTTTTGACCAAATTTTTATCGGAACACCCTTTAATGCATTAGGGTGTGTCCGTTAAATCTATTTGTACCGCTTAACCGGACATACTTTTACGTAAACAAGCAGTAAGATGTGTACACAATCGAATACGTGGAGATCCCATTTTCCCGCATTTAATGAAAATTCCCAACGAAATGTATACTTTCATTCATTTGAAATTATTAAGTTTAAATTCTATTGCAGTAAAGGAGGGTACACAGAACAAAATTAAATAATTAATTTTAATAGGCGCGTAAAATTTCCCCTCGTATAGGTCCAAGTCAAAGGCGGCGTAAACAACGAAAATGTTTGCAATATTTCATGCTCCATAATATGTACATTGTTTGCAATCTTTCATACAACAGGCTAGATTCAGGCGTTATCTGGCTTAAATTTTCATGAAATATCCCATTATTTTCTGCCAAATCTAGCATTCTCAATGATTCTTCTTATCTCTGTTGTCAACTCTGGGACAGTTTTTTTTCAACGAATTTTATTTCAGTCGAATAGTACACTAGTAGACCGAAAAAATATTTCCGTAGCCTAAGTTGTAAATTTGGTTAATTATAGGAAGCTAACAACAACAAAAATAGTTTTTGTAAATTTTAAAATTTTACGTTATTTTTATCTAAAACTTTCAAACTGTCTGTTGGTACGAGTTTACGATGTACGGTGATTTATTCTAGTTTTCGGAATTTTCTGTTTTTTTGTCAGATGTCTTACTATTCCCGATAGCCCTCAGAACACTTCATTTAAATAAAATTTTCGACAATTTATTAACTATTTTTTCACAATCAGTTTCAAGTGAAACAAAATGTCCTTTCAAAGTTTCAAAGCTTTTTGAATAGCGTTGTAGTCAGGTTTTGAAATAACGGACGATCTTATTAAAATTTGTGATGAGGTAACAACAATGTCGTCTCCCATCAGAAAAATGTAGGACATGTTTGAAATGAATATGTTTAAATTATTTTGAAGCAAGAAAATATTTTATATACAATATCAATACTCCCCATCGATTGATAATTTATTCTCTTGGCTTCACTTTTTCAAACTATCATCACACTTTATGACCCTAGTATATTTCTTGCTGATGGTTAAAATCGTTGCAAATCGAGTCCCGAGCACTTCTCAATAACTTTGCCAATGAATATCTTCCATCACATTTTGCGAGAAACACCAGTAGCACTCTAATTGCAGACATAAATCCATCCAAATCGACTCTGAAACGTCTTTACAAAAGGCCTTATCTTCCCAATAAAAGAAATCTAATATCATAGTGGCCTCGAAATCATCCTTAGTTTAGGCTTCAATCGATCCATATTGCCCCTCGAACGTTTTAAACAACCTTGTCTTCCCAGTCGGTAACCACCAGCAAACTTTGTGAGTGACCCTAATGGCATCCTTACCTCTATTTTAAATCGGTTCAATGCGGCTATCAAGCGTAGTTAAAAATGTTGTTTTTCCAATGAAGTAAACCATCATCACACTTTGTGGCACTTCTATCAGAACATGATTCTTACCTGATAAATACACGTTTTATGTGTTAGTAACATGGATGATTCTCATGTTTGGTTGAAATTTGTGGTTGATTTGTATGGGAACCCCCCTCCCCTTCCAGAGAGAGAGGGGTCTCTAACCACCGTACAATAGTTGCCTTCAAAACCCTCCACATGCCGAATTTGTTTCCATTTGAAGTTTGAACGTAATTTTCTGTTGCATAACCTTACATTTACTTGTTATGCATAATGTAGCACTAAAAATAGTTCAAATATCCGTCTTTCTTGACTAAGAAGGGGTTCAAACTTCTATCAGAATATGCTTCTTACCCAAAAAATACACAGTTTGTGTTTTAGTTGCCTGGATAATTTTCATATTTGGTTGAAATTTGTGTTTCATTTGTATGAGAGCCCCCCCTTTCCAGAGAAGGAGGGGGTCCTTAAACCACCGTGGAAAAAAATCCAGCTTTCAAAAGCTCCCTCACGCCAAATTTGGTTTCATTTGCTTGATTAGTTCTCGAGTTATGCAGAAATTTGTTTTTCATTTGTATGGGAGCCCCCTCTTTCAGAGGGAGGCAGGGTCTCAAGTCATCATAAGAACCGTCTCCGGCCCCAATACAAATTTTCATAACATTAGAGATAATTCTCATGTTTGGTTGAAATTTGTGTTTCATTTGTGTTTCATTTGTATGAGAGCCCTCTTTTCAGAGGAAAGGGGGACCTTGAACCACCATAGAAATATTTCCTGCCTTCAAAAAATCCCACATGTCCAATTTGGTTTCATTTGCTTGCTTAGTTCTCGAGTTATGCAGAAATTAGTATTTCATTTGTATGAGAGTCCCCCCTCTTCCATAGAAAGGGTCTCGAGCTATCATTGAAAAACATCCTGTCTCCAAAATCTCTCTTATTGCCAAATTTCGTCCCATTTGCTTGATTAGTTCTAGAGTTTTGAAAAAAAATGTGTTTCATTTGTATGTGAGCCCCCCCTCCCCCTTTCAAGGGCGAGTTGGGGTCTCGAACCACCATAGAAATATGTCTTGCCTTCAAAAATCTGCTAATGCAAAATGTGGTCCATTTGTTCAATTAGTTCTCGAGTTATGCAGAAATTAGTGTTTCATTTGTATGAAAGCCCCTCCCACCCTTCCATAGAAGCTATCATTAAAAAAAACCTGTCTCCAAAAACCCTCTCATGTCAAATTTCATTCCATTTGCTTGATTAGTTCTAGAGGTATGAAGAAATTTGTGTTTCTTTTGTATGAGAGCCCCCTCCCCTTCCATAGAAGGGAGGGGTCTCGAGCTATCATTGAAAAAAAAGTCTCCAAAAATTCCCCCATGCCAAATTTGGTTTTGTAGACTTGTAGAGCTATGCAGAAAGTTGTGTTTCGTTTGTATGTGAGACCCTCCCTCCCCTCTTAAAAGAACCACCATAGAAACATTTCTTTCTTTAAAAAATCTCCGTATGCCAAATGTGGCGCATTTGTTTATTTAGTTCTCGAGTTATGCAGAAGTTTGTGTTTCATTTGTATGAGAGGCCCTTCCCCTTTCATAGGAAGGGAGGGGTCTCGAACTATCATTGAAAAAAATCCTGCCTCGAAAAATTCTCTCATGCCAAATTTTGTACCATTTGCTTGATTAGTTCTCGATTTATGCAGAAACTTCTGTTTCATACCTATGAGAGCCCCCCCCTTTTAGAATGGGAAATGGTCTCTAATCACCATTGAAATACTTTTTGCCTTAAAAAAACTCCTACATGCCAAATTTCGTTCCATTTGCTTGATTAGTTCTTAAGTTATGTAACAATTTAAGTTTCATTTGTATGGGAGCCCCCCTTTCCAGTGGAGGGAGGAGTCTTAAAATATCATAAAAACCTTGCCTGGCGCCAAAAATCTCTCCATGCAAACTTTCACGCCGATCGGTTCAGTAATCTCCGAGTCTATAAGGGACAGGCAGACAGACAGACACTTTGAAATTCATTTTTATACACACTGAGATCTTTTTTAACACGGTTTGTTTTCAGCGATAACTCCAGAACGGAACAACTTGTCAACCTAATTCGAATCACATTGAACGTTTTGGGCAAAATGTAATCAAATGGCAGTTTTTCAGAAAATTCACAATTTTTGGTGCAAATACTTAACATTTAAAAAGCTGTATTTTGACCATTGCATGGAAAGGTAACATATACAAACACAATCGAAGCAATTTAAAAGGTTCATGCACGCATGAATTTATCAACTTTATTTTGTATTTTTTACACGGTTTCATAGTAAAAGTGGAACGTATCCCCCATGTAAAAAAAACCTTTTTTTCCCAATTTTTTTTTTGCGCGGGGGATACGGTCCACTTTTAGTATAGAACCGTGTAAAAAAAGACTTAATAGAGTTGATAAATTCACATGCTTAAACATTTTATATTGCTTCATTGTTTTTTTTTTGTATGCATTACAAATACAGTTTTTAAAATTTTGAGTATTTACACAAAAAATTGTGAAATTTTTGAAAAACTAAAAATGTAAAATGTGATTTGAATAAGGTCGATAAGTTGTTCCATTCAGGAGTAATCGCCGAAAACAACCCGTGTAAAAAAAAACCGTGCAATAAAAAAAACCTTAGTGTATATAGATAGATTTTCAAAAGTTATCAAGTGAAGTATTAGTTTCGATTTTACAATAATAAGTGTTTTTTTAAAGTATCTAAAAAAAATGTTTTTAAGAAAGTAAAAAGAAAAAAAACAAAGGATGTTAGCAAGTGTCGCTGCAGTGTTCGAATTTGACGTGTGTTGCGCAACTTTGCTTCAGAAATTTTCGAATATTATTCCTGGCAATCAACAAATTAAAACAAGTTGTAAAAAATCCTAGAATGTATACATTAATTGTTATGTTATATATTCTCCGTGTGAGGAGTAACGATAATGATGTAGAAGGAGATGTTCGCTCATCACCATGAGGCACCAAGAGTGAACAACAATGTTTTTGGCTAGAATGAAAACTTTCATTCAAAAAAAAAAAAAATTCATGAGCGAACATCTCCTTCTACATCCTAGAATGTAGCAAAATATTTCAAATTTTTGTAAATTAATTGCCTCCCTATCCTTGTTTCCCCAAGAGGGACGAAACATTCTGCAACATTCATAGTTTTCAGATGCTATCTCGGTGCCAACACTCTAATGAATAATTTCAACTACGTTTTGCTGTTTACCTTCCACAAATTCGTTGTACCTCTTTGTGTTGAAATATGAATATCTCGCTATAAGCGATTGCACTATTCTGACCATTCCAGTTCCGTTCCGAACCATATTCCTAGGAACAGCGCGACCATCCGGCCTCAACCATGCTAGTTCGTGCGATGCTGGTGTTCAATTTCATAGCTGCCACAGTCTTCGGTGAGTCCGTTCCCACCAAATTGGCTGAAGTTCTGATTCCCACTCTGCAACACAACATACAACATTTCACTGTTTGCATTGTCAAAGACGAGCCAAACGATGAAACCGTTTCGGACTTTGTCCGTAAGTTTTGGGCAATCGTTGACCCGATTGCTCTAATCCACGGTTCGTCGACCATGATTGGCAATTCAGCCAACTTCAAATGTCACCTATACATCATCGCACTGAACGATCACGAACAATATTTCGACACTTTGGCACATCTGGCTGTTGGATCATCGTGGAATTTGGACGCCAAGTTTATTTTCTACACCGAGCGGAGTCCGACCGTGAACCAACAGTTTACAATGTGCGTTCGAAGATATGCCACCGAAATGCAGTATTTCGGTCTAGTCCGAGCTGTGTTGATCTATCACTTTATGGATATTAATGTAGTGAAAGGATTTCACATTGCTCAATTTCAAAAAACTCTCAACGTTGAACATAGCATTGAAGATTCGGTGAACATTTTAACAACGGATTTACGGAACATTCACAAACATCCGATCATATCGTCGTATGTTGGAAATTACGAATTCATTAAAAATCCACGTCCACCTTACGCTTCCCTACTCTCCTCCTTCGCGGAGAAACTCAACGGTACTGCAGAGTGGATTGAAATCCCGTATGAAGGCTTCGTGGACACTTTGGAGATACTGTTCTTTACCAGAAAGATTAACATACTCTTCAGAGCAAAATTTAAATCAGATCACGCGATAGCCATACCAGTTCCGGAAATAACCTCCCAATGCTTCATCGTCCCTGAGAAGAAAATCGAATCCTACTTCAGTCTCATGCATGTTCCATTTTCCTACCCGGTTTGGATAACCCTGGCGATTATTTTCATAATTTGTTTCCTCATAAGCAGCATATTCCGAAATCTATTCCCTCGAAATATCGTTCTGGAAGTTCTGTTTGGAAATGTCATTTCCGAACATGAGATGCAGCCTCCGGAACGGTTCACCTGCTTCGCCTTGACTTCATTTCTGTTCTTTCTCTCCGAGTCATATCTAGCCTTGATGATCAGTTTTATGCTGGAACAGGAGTATCACATTCACCTAGACACACTCGACGATTTGCTGCGATCCGATTTCAACATTTCAGCTAGTCCCATTGTTGCTGACTATCTGCAGCAGAACAATCCGAAATATTCTGCGAAAACGGTTCTAGCGCCATTGAATCTCAAGGACTTCAAACCCGGTTATGCAGCTCTCATCTTTCGCGATTTGGCCGAGCTTTTCGTCAGTTCCAGAGACAACATTGATCCACTGACGAACTCCCGAAAGTACTACATTCTACCGGAAGCGTTCGATTGGAGCATTTTGCAGCATACGGTTTCCCGGTACGAGCCATTCGGGGCCAAGCTGCAGTGGCTTCAGCTGCGGTTCATCGAGTCGGGAATTTGGAATCTGTGGACCGTACAGAACCGGGAATGGTTCAAGTACAGGATGCCGTTTCTGTCCGACGGGATGCTGCAGTTCGAAGATTTGATTTCTATGTGGTTCATACTGGCATACGGATTTAGCGCCGCTGGTCTCGTTTTTGCCATGGAACGGGTCGTGTTTTGGTGGTCCAGGCGCAGTCGCGAATAAGTTTTTGTAGAACTACTCTGATAAATAACGCTTTTTCACTTTGGTTCAACGTGGATTCGATTGGAAATCTCGAAAATTTAATTGGAAATTCCACAAATCGCTATGGGTTTAAACAATTGAACCTTAAAATAGCACTCCTGATATGGACACCTTTAAAATTTTAGAATGTAAGGAAACATTTGTGTATGGAAAATTTAGGTTATTTTATTTTGTTGGTTTTGCTTGAGAATATAATTGAAAATAAATATTTAGAGTGACTTATCAGCAAAAGCTATAAATAGTTCCAACAAGAATTTAGTTTACATTCGATTCAAATAAGGTACAATGGAACTTACTTGCTGAACACTCTGACAATATATACTCAGAACTTAATTCGCTTTAATACCAACTTGAAAGTTCGCGAAAGTTTCTACCATCTCTTCAATTGTACTTTAAAGTTCACAAAAGGTTACTGAAGAACTTGCTTTGAACTTCAAAAATTTGAATCGTAGAGGGTTTGAGTTGTTAAGTGGAATGCCTGTAACTAGAAATTAGAAGAAAAATTAGTATTCTCCATTTAATTCCAACTACCTTTGCTTATCTTCGACAGATACGCGTATTTCGACTTGTCGAGTTATTAGTACGAGACACTGAAGAAGTCTGCACATTGTAGACGAAATACGCGTATCTGCCGAAGATAAGCAAAGGTAGTTGGAATTAAATGGAGAATACTAATTTTTCTTCTAATTTCTAGTTCAAAAATTTGTTTCGCAAAGTTCATAGCAAACTAATGTTGAACTTCTACTTTCAAGTTTAAGTATTATTCCGATTAACACTTTGAAGAAATAACAAACATATTAGGATCGATTCCGTTTGTAGTGTAATTGTATATTTTGCTTGAAGCTCATATTGATAATGATTTTTTTCTTTTTCAAAAGAATGGACTATCTCGTAATTATTATAATACACTGTAAACTTCATGAAAAGCAAGAATTTTAGAAGTTTTCTTGGAGCCCGTAGCTTCATTCCTTTTAATTCAAATAAAAAAAAAACTCACGTTGACGTAGGGCAACGTTTTTGTTTTCTATACTGGGGTACAATTTAAGAAAAACCTGTTTCGACGGGCTTTGAGCGTTAATATCTCAGTCGTTTCCCCAAACATTTTCAATATGTTTCCCTCAATCGATCGGAAATATTTCTACGCGTCGATTTTAATGTTAAAAACAATCAACTATTGAAAAATAAAGCAAATATAAGATGATGTTTTATTCTTTCGTTGTGCGGAGTGAATTAGCTAAATGTCAAGTATTTCCCTATCACAGACTTCAAATGTAAGTAAAGGAGATTTCATATGCAGCAGTGAACGATGTAAAAGGGTAACACCGACGCAAAATAAGCCTTGGAGCTGTTCAGAGTGGCAATGTGCCAGTAAAGAATTGGCAGCTTACGGTGATAATTGCCGATAGCTGATGGCTCTATCGCCTTTCACTAGGCAGCCATTGGTCATGCAGTCGGTTAACCAAGCCAGTGCACAGTGGACAAAAAGTCGATTATAACGCTCTCAACTGATAGCTTCCTAAATAGTGGAGGTAGAGCGATGGCGTTTTTGGCAAAGTTTATGGATATGACAAGTTTCGTATTTTGACGGCACGATTTTTGTGATCAATCTTCCTAAAAGTGAGAATTTCAACTTTTTTAGGATTTTTAGATGGAGAGCTGATGTCTTGAGCAAAGTTGTGTAAAAAGTAAATGCAAATACCTTTGTTGAAGACACATTAATTATATATTCACCCTATTGGAGCTAGAGAGTGTTTTATAAGAACAAACCTCCAAAAACATATTTTTCACCGAAAAATTTTGTTTTTAATTTTAAATCAAAATACAAAACTTTCTAGAATATGCTATACCTGTATTATTTCTCTCTCTCTCTCTCCCTCTTACACACACAGTGTGCAGGCTGCATGCAAGGAGAGGGAAGAGCTGGAGGCCAAGCTCCTAGCCGAGCAAAGTGCCGAAGAGTTGGCACGGCTAGCAGCTACGGAAAGGGCGAGGGACATAGCCTCGAAGCAGACTCAGACGGATGCAACCGTCTCGGTCGGAGAGTCCACCCTACTCATGGGGGCAGGAACCTCCAAGCGGGCTAGGCAGTCCCCGGGCGAAACGGCACCTGGCGCTTCTAGGAAGCGTATCGTGTCGGAAGGGAAACAAACTTATGCGAACGTGGCGGCGGGGTCTGGGGGTCCATCCTCGCGACCTGCATTGGCTGCCCGCAATTAGAGAGGCCCCGGCGCCAAGCCCAGCGCGAAAGGCGCGACACTCAGCTCGCGAGTTGTCTCAAGTGCCGAAGGAAGCCTGAGCGCCCCAACGACAACAGCCATAACCAGCACAGAAACAGACGCTAGTGCTAGGAGGAGGACGAGTGACAACCCCAGGCGAGGCAGGGAAAGCCACTGGAATAAGGTCCGGAAAAAGGGAAGCAGGACGAAAAAAGAAAAAAGATAAGTGACAGGTGGCCCGCAAGCGTAACCGCGGAGAGGCCCTCATTGTCAAGACCGAGGCGTCTAAGTACTTGGAGGTCTTAGACGCGATGCGCAGGGACGCAAAATTGGCAGGTTTAGGTGCCGATGTGCGGAGTATACGCCGTACCCGCACCGGCGGATGCTCCTAGAGCTGAAAAAGGCGACAACGCTAAAGGGCCCGGCGTACAGAGACCTGGCAAGGCAGTCCTTAGGTGAGGGTGTGGAGGTGTGCGCCCGCATCTCGCAGGTGACAATCCAGTGTAAAAACCTGGATGAGATCACCGAGGCAGACGAGATCTCCACTGCACTAAAGGAACAGTGCAAGGTCGAGGTTGCTGCGGCAGACATACGTCTGAGGAAGGGTCCACTCGGGACCCAGGTAGCAACCATGAGGGTAGCGGCAGTCGACGCGAACGTGGCGAAGTTGAAGGTGGGATGGTCAATATGCCCTCCCCTCAAGGTCCCCTCAAATGCTTGATGTGCGCCGGGAAACCGGACGATAAGCACGTCATGGGGAGGGGGAGGGGGTGGTCAAGTGCCCGGCCGCTAAGGGCATACCAACGAGCCAACCGTAATGCAGGTAACCCAACTAAACCTGAACCATTGTGAGGCCACCCAGCAACCGCTGTGTCAGACAGTTAGCGAGTCGGCATCGGATATCGCTATTATTACCGACCCATATCGCATCCCAGCCGGCAACGGAAACTGGTTTGTGGACAGGGCCAATATGGCGGCATTATGGACGACGGGCAAGTCCCCGGTTTAGGAGGTTGTGTCTACCACACACGAAGGCTTTGCGGTTGTAAAAGTGAATGGAGTGTTCTTCTGCAGCTGCTACGCACCGCCAAGATAGTCGATCGAACAGTTTACCAATATGCTCGATCGAATGACAGCGGCCCGAGTAAAGTCTAACATCATAAAGATAGAAATTCGAAACCTTATTTTGATATCAACATCAAATTAAAATCATAATTTGATTTCACTTCACAATCGTCAAATTCACTTTGTTTTCATTGTCTTGACAGATTTTCAACTAGAATACTCATTTTGCTATCAACGTGAAAAAAATTACAGCATAATGACTTTTCAATTTGTTCTCACTGATAGCAGGATCAGTTCTAAATTTGATGTCACAGGAATAATTTTTTGCTATCAATTTTGATCTTTAAACCGTTAAAATGACCAAAACGACAGCAACCTGAGTAATCATTTTCGGCAATTTCACAACATCATTGAGTTTTCTATTTGATTCTCAAACTCTTCTCGGGGGAGCTAACTGGTCTGACCCCGTTGGTAATAGCAGGGGACTTCAACCACTTAGGGCCAAATTATTTTAGAGGCCTTGGCTAGGCTCAACGTAGACCTAGCCAATGTGGGTACCAAGAGTACATATAACATGTACTCTTGGTACCCACATTGGCTAGGTGTAACGATATAACATTCAGCAGTCCTGGGCGGATAAGCAATTTGAGGGTGGATGATGGCTACACCCATAGCGACCACTTGGCGGTTCGATATTGTATCGTCCACAATACAAGGCAGCGTGCGGAAGGAGGAGCATCCACTCCATTCGCCCGCAGATGGAGGACGTCCTACTTTGATGTACAGACTTTTAAAGAGGCGCTTGAGAGGGAACGAAATTTACGCGAAACCCAGGAACCTTGCGGCGAACGACTCGTTATGACATTTACACGAGTGTGCGATGCGACCATGCCGAGGGAAGTCAAACCGAGGAATGGAAGATCGCAGGTGTATTGGTGGACGGAGTCGATTGCCAACCGTTAAAACGACAAAAACGACAGTCCGTCACAAACTTTAGTGATCGTCAGTCGTTGCGAATCAAAACAAACCCAAAAAAGGAGAGAGTTCCTCTCCCATGTGCGCATCAGTAAACAGAGTGCACACAATAGATCGCTAAGAATAAACTATACAAGCCACAGTGGTACATGAGCGTCTTTCCATGCGTCAATTTTTGCCTGTTGAAGTGGCGGACTTGTTCCGTCGCTACAACCTACCCCGCAGTGGGATGTTAGGCAAAAATTGACGTCCATGGTTCGAGTACCATTGGATACATGCCCTTTCACTCAATTTTCAAAAACATCTGTTAATTTCCTACCTGCCGCACTCTGACGGAACTTTCAACACTTTCTCTTCACATCTTTCATTCTAGCCAAAAAAAACATTGTTGTTCACTCTTGGTGCCTCATGGTGATGAGCGAACATCTCCTTCTACATCAAATCATAGAATTTATGTTTTATTTGAAAGATACATGTTATAGAAATAAACCATATTAATTCACTTCGATACTCTCGCCCTTTTCCTTGATAATTTGGGGCAAACGCTGTGTAAACCTATCGCAGCTGGCACGCACGATTTCCGGAGTAATTTGGTCTCAAATATCAACCAAATGTTTCTTGAATCGATCTAAAGTAAGCCCTTTCGTTGAAGCATATAACCCCAAACAAAGCAGTTAAGTGGGTTGAGATCCGGTGAAGATGCAGGCTTCGCTTCTTCGCTGGTGATGAAATCGAGCAAATTTTTCGCGCAACACGCTTGTGTCTTCTTTGCCGTGTGAGCTGGAGCTGAGTCCTGTTGTAAGCACTATGGTGCATTCACATACATCGTTGAAGCATGAGGAAGCAGATGGTTCTTCAAAACCTGCTCGATGGTTCAGTGTTTATTTTTACATTATGTTCTTTCAAAAGAAATGGAAGTTTTCATTTTCGTGAAACGACGCCCCATACCATGATTTTCGATACATTCTGATAGCTAGTTTACCTCTTGGAATATTGGCAAGACTTTTGCCATACACACATTCATTTTGTTGATTATGACTGTCCGGAAGGAGGAAGAGCTTTTTATCCGAAAATCAAATCTCGCAGTCACCGTGCTGAACCAAAATATTTCTGCTTTTTTGGACCCTGCCTTGCTTTGGACACTCGGTCAACCCGTGAACCCGTTGTTTCTTGTACGGCTTGCATTCCAGATCATGTCTGAGGAGCCTGTTCATTGAAGCAGGGGACATTTGAAATTGTTTGCAGAATTTAACATCTCCTTTGTGTTGAATATGGACATGTTCAGTTTTCTTGAACCGTTTTAAGTTACGAAAAACAAAACGTTTACTCACTCCGAACTGCTTAAGGCTATTGAATATCTGACACGGTCTAAGCTTTTGCAAATGTAATTTTAAAACTTGCTCTCGTAAGACTTCCATGGTAGCTGATAAATACAAACAAACGGAATCGCATATGTATCTGCAGCGATAAGCTGTCAAATGAATACACTCAAAACGGAGTATAATCAATTCCGCTGTTAAATTTACCCAGCTGAGACAAACCAAGACTGAAAAAAGGTGACACCTATTGTGAGACACACTGTATTTGCCAGAGCTCATTTCTTTTCACTGAATCGTACGCTGCATTGAAATTCAACTAGGTTCATTCGCAAGGTGAACATCTAATCCGTTGTTGATCAACACTCATGAAAACCAGTCTGGTATTCGCCGGCAAAGGACTCCTCAAGCGGTCTCAGTCGGTTAAGCTGGAAGCGCGACTGTATCTTGAACGCCGAATTCATTCGTGTAATTCCTCTAGTTACCCTAAACTACGTAAATACCTAGTTGAAATCCAGTGGAACTGAGGATCTGGGCGTCGTGTTTGATCGACGGCGTTAATTCCTGTGGAGCCTATCCATAAAAAAAATATTCAGCAACGGCTTTAGCAGCAATAGAATGTGACACTCAAAGAATTGGAGACAAGCTGCCTTCAACCGAGTTTCTTTGCGAAACATTGCACAGTGGGAATAATCAGGCTGTAATCGGACTTGACGAATTTCACGCCAAATCGTCTTCGTGATTGGCAGCACCCTCTCAGAATTCAATGAAACTTTGTGGGTGGGTGGACTATGTCTTTTCAAGCAAGTAGTCATACTTTGTTTTTTTCAACATTTATCTAGACTACCATTTGAAAAGGGCTTAAGTTTTTTGATTTATAAAGAGAATTTTAAAATATATTTTTTTAGCGTGCAAGAATCGATTTTATAATTTTTGCCACTGCCACTGCACTGATTTGCTGCCAATCACTGGATGAGTTGGCGTGAAACTTATTTCAAATCCGCTAGTATTTATATATGAACTATTCCTTTCCTTTAGGAAAAAACGCCAATAAATCGATTGCCACTGATTTCATCCTGTGCATCCGATAACTACAATTGCCGCTGTATTTTTTGCTTGAAAAGGGACAGATCTTATGTGAAAAACTCTGAGGAATCGAATGGTGTTGGTTTCATGCTGTGCTGGGGTCGATAAATGGTCCATTGTGCCCCATTTTACATGTGTTTCCATTCTAAACATGTGTTTTTTCAGTTTTTACTCGTATAACTACAATTGCCTTGATTTTTGCTTGAAAAGGGACATTTACTATGTGAAAAACTCTGAGGAATAGAATGGTGTCAGTTTCATGCTGTGCCGGGGTCAAGAAATGGTCCATTGTGCCCAATTTTCCCCTAAACATGTGTAACTACCACTGCCGTAGTATTTTTAGCTTGAAAAGGGACATATCTAATGTGAAAAACTCTGAGAAACCAAATGATGTCGGTTTCATGCTGTGACGGAGTCGAGCAATGGTTTATTTTGCCCCATTTAACCCTAAATATGTTTTTTAAGTTTTAACTCCTCCAACTATATTTGCCGCAGAGGATTCCAAGAAATAGAGCGATTCCAGAAAGATCTAAAATCGCTCTACTACTCTGAATCAAGAAAACGGAAAACTTCCGTACCAAACGCTTCCATGTAGGTTAAACAGTGTGATAATTTTTACTTTATCGATGGGAGCATAGATGCTAGAAAGATTAGTTTATGGTCCTTCTGCCTGTGGGTGAACTTATGGCATTTAAACCAAAAGCCTGGCAATAATTGCCAAAGTTATAGCGCTTGAAAAGGATGTGTTCGTGTAGCATCATGTCTTTATTTTGATTTCTTATTTGAAAAACTCTGTGGAATCCAATGGTGTTGGTTGCATGCTGTGTCGGGGTCGCGAAATGGTCCATTTTTCCCCATTTTACCCTAAACATGTGTTTTTTTCAGTTTTTACTCCGATAATTACAATTGATTTTGCACCGATTGTGATACAGGAATGGACCTAACAAGGCGTTAAACTATCACAAATAAAAGCCATCTTACGAGTTCCAATTTGATTTGGGGTTTGTAGGTGATCAACGTGGAATTAGCTAACTTTATGAATCGCCAAATCTCTCTACTCTGAGGTAGGATATTCATGTATATTTTCCCCCCAGGCTGTGAAATGAATCATTTCCAGCCGAAACCTCCCCCTGTCATGACAGCTCAATAACGTTCTCAATTAGTCGCTAGTGCGATGATTAATTACCACCGTTGCAACGGGAAAATCCGCCACACCACATGACATGGCCCATCCTCTATCTGTATGAAGACGCATCTAATTGCTCTCACCGAGAAACCTCCCACTCGAACCGCAGCTGAGCACAACATCGGCCCGGGGAAAATCCAACTGAACCGTGGAAAAATCCGGATCAGAGCAAGGTCCAAAAAGTGGGCCAACCCGAAATGCACGGTTTTATTACCTTACTCATTATTATGATTCACATTGAGTCTTGCATGATGTCGTAAAAATTTCAAACAATCCAGTTTACTATTAACCGTCACATTTTATTCCCTGTCGATCGGGGGAGCACAAACATTCGTAAACAAACCGGATCGTCTGTTCTGGCGCTGACGATGGTAATGGGGATGATGATGATGACGATGATGAATCAAACGAAATTTATTCCGCGTTGACGGGGATCTGGATCGGCCGACTTTTTCACTCGAAATCAAACACTTCCTGGAAGGGGGTTGTTGATTTTCACTTTCTCCTTTATTGCAATTTTGGCATATTATACACGTGTTTTTTTTCTTTTGTAAATACGATATACTGACTAGTTAAAATGTTTACATCTTTGCGGGAAGTCTATATGGGTTCTATTTTCTTAAAAATAATTACAAGCTAAAAAGAATAACACAGCCGGGTTGCCAGGGTCAAACTGTCAAACTGCCACCATTAGTTGGGAGTGCTTTTTTTGAGGGGAAGTGTAACAAACATGTTTTGGACGTTTTTGACCCGGACAGATCCGGTTTGCTCCCTAAACTGGCACCTATCTTAATGTTTAAAAACCACAGCGCACTCTTATTGCTATAAATTGATTCTGGGAGGTACAGTGGTGGTCGTGTGATTCGCACAATTCTGCCTGACTAGGTTTTAAAAGCTGGTTTAACACCCACAATTGTAAAACAGGTGAGTCTCAATTTTGAAGACATTCCGCGGAAATTTAATCAATTTTGAGTAGATGTCGTCGGCCGTGTATTAGTCAGTCTTGCCTCGCAAAATTTTCAACAGTAATTAATTTCAGTAATTTCGACGTTTTGATAATGAATTCCGGTAAATAACTAAAGAAAAATCAGCAAATCTCGAGTACTTTTTCAAATGGACGTAAGTAACATTTGGACGAAAATGAGAAAATCAGCATTGAAATTGAAAACCAGACATGTTTATCCCAATTAAACTCCACTGAATGACGCATTGGTCAAAGATATTACATCACTGTGCTTAAAAATTACACCAGGAGTGAAAATTAAAGTTTCATTTAGAAAAATGTTTCTTACAACGGTCTGCAATAGAAAAAGATTATACGTCATTTTGATAAGTGAGTATGATAGATGGCAAGTTACTTGCGTCAAAATGATACGTCATTCTGCGAATGACAATGTTGATACGTCGAAATGTTACGTCAAGTTGTCATATTTCACAAAGAAACGTCGAAATTATCAAAATGACGTCTTAGTTTTTTCTGCAGTAAAACGGTGTGAAAATATTTTTGCTAAAAATATCAATTTTTACTAAACAAAATCTAGATTTTTCACCTTGAAGTATAAAGCCTTTTACTTACGCGTCGTTTAGAGGCATTCAAATGATATAACAATGATTCGCAAGTTACTTTTCAACACAAGCGGCGTATGTACATTATTCCCAAAAAGTGCAAAAGTGATTTTACACTGTTTTGTAAAAAGTTTGTAAAAACTTTCAGAAATAATCCATCAAAAAGTTCATCAAATGTGGGCATATATACATGATTTTTTAATAACATGCCATGAACAACGCGTTTGTTTACATTTTGTTACTTACGTCCGTTTGAAAAAGTACTTGAGAAATTGATTTCTCAGTGTACCGAGCAGAATCTGCTTTTAAGAGCACGATGAACAATAACCGTGCCAGAAAATCGAAACTTAAAGCCGAATAATTCAAATCAGCGCCAACATTTGATTAGGGCGAATCTTCTTTTGTAAACAATGCCACAGTGGTCCAGAATGCGAATTTAGCTGGAAAGATACATTTTCAGCCTAAGTTTGGAGCCAAAATTGTCTTCCACAAATTTGTTTCTAATAACAAGGCGCTTCTTTTGGTGTGAATGAAAACTAGAGTGGTCCTTATTTTCAGACTCGAACATCTAACTTTTTTAGTTCAATGCTGAACAATTTGAAATAAAAAAGTAACAGCAAAATTACTCATTTTCATAGGGACACCCTAAGCTACGTAGGAAAAAATGCTCTAATGCGGTCATTTCAAGAGGTACAGAAAAATTTTTAATGTCAAAATTGCTTGAAATTATTTATTCTACAACCTTTCTGAATAATGTATGCCTTTATTTCTGCAAATGAAAAAGTTAGATTCTCGATTTCTCTAAAAAAAAGAACCACCCTAGTTTTCATTCACACCAAAAGCAGCGCCTTGTTATTAGAAACAACTTTGTGGAAGGCAATTTTGTTCCAAAACTTCGAACTTCGGCTGAAAATATATCTTTCCAGCTAAATTAGCATTCTGGACCACTGAGCAATGGCTTTCGTAGTAATTTTCTCTTGATCAAAAGGCCACATATACAAATTAAGCACTCTTCAAGGATGAGGAGCTTAATCTCTATCCGCTAATATATTCAATTTGAAGGAATTGTATTCAACTTCCGATATATTAGCAGACACAGTGCTTGATTACAAAAGCATATTCGCCCTAATCAAATGTTGGCGCTGAAATTACTGAAATTATTCGGCTTAGTGACCTTGAACGCACGCACACTTTAAAACAAAGGAGTGCAAGTAAGAAGGAAAACAAACCATCATTCCTCTGCATGCGCTAGAAACAGGCCACTGACAAGCCTATATCAATAGCAGTGATTGACAGTAGACAGGATGTCCTTGGCTCAAATTGATTTGGGCCCGCTGTCAGCTGTCCAATAGAAGTCTAATAATTTGTTTTGGTTGTTTGTTTTGATGTGAAACGCCACAGAAAGCGATCTTTCTGCTTTGTATTAAGGTGTTCAACGAAAACTAGTAACAACAGACATAACGTAAACGACCAACAACAGACACGACTTGCAATGTTGACATTATTTTGACAGCTGAGCTTGCTGAGATGTTGTCTCGTGAAAAAGTGGTCCTTGCCATAGGCGTGGCTAGAAAGGTAGAGGTGATTAAACGTCAAAAAGCCTAATACTACCGATCTGTCATGTTAACACGTACACGGAAGAAACAAAGTACCTAAAATTGTGTATTCTTAAACTCGAAATTAAGTACTGTTGTTAAACTGGAGAGATGGGTAAGTTTGATTCTGCACATTGAGTAAAGATTACTCAATGGGTAAGTGCTTCATTGACAACTCATTTTTGAGTAAAAATGGAAGTCGTTTGCATACTTTTCTTATTTGACATATATCAGATAAAAATACCGAAAAACAATAAATATGTAACGGTACTAAACCAGCCGTTATTGTTAAAAATCTTGGAAATTAGGAAATAAACAAAATCAATAAAATTATCAAGAAAATTTATGTTTTTATTCTATCATCACCAGAAAGGTACTTCATTTTAAATGTTGTCAAAGATTTTCTTACTAACAGTACGGAAAAGTGCTCATTTTAGCTTTTTTGAAGTTTTATTCCATTAGGTTAAATTTACCCACCATAAACGTTGGGTACAGTTACTCAAATTTGAGTACTTTGGCATATACTCAAATTTGGCTTCCCGCACGGAACTCCACAGTTGGGGGAAATAAACTTAATTTTAGGCATTTTGTTTCTATCGTGTGGTTAGGCCACTGGATTAGTATGATTACCAGTTGGTTTTTTTTTCCTAAAAAGATTAGTATCCAAATTTTCCTGCGAATTTTTGTGAAAGGTATTCAAGCTTGAGTGAGTTTCATCGGCAGTGTGTGACACTGAGAGAAATGCTCACCTGCAATATTTATCATTCTCTCTCAAACGCGACTCATGTTTACTCAAATTTCAGCTAATTTTTAACTCCAATCTACGTTTAAAGCAGAAATTTTGTGCAAAATTCCACCTTTCGACCAGATCCCCATTTGTACCGGATTCCACGACCACCATTGTCGACCGCAACTCGTATTCCTACTCGGCAAACATGGCAGCCTTCCGCCACGCAGTGCCTTCCCTCGGGCTCCTCCTCACTTGAGCCGGGCCAACGACGAGGACCGATGAAGGTAATCCCGGCTGGAGGATTTGATGATCGGTGCTTCCCGCGAGAGTGAGGCCTTGATCGCTATCCGCATTGCCATCGGGAGAGTCTGAAAAGGAAAGAAAGAAAGAAACGAACCGAACCACCAGAGTGGTCCAGATGGTGT
Organism: Aedes japonicus; assembly: GCA_034211315.2. Classification (NCBI taxonomy): domain Eukaryota; kingdom Metazoa; phylum Arthropoda; class Insecta; order Diptera; family Culicidae; genus Aedes; species Aedes japonicus. Next base: position 25,285 of record JASCZW010004941.1, read on the forward strand.
GTCATGGAAATATTGCTTCACGCATGATTTATTGCAACAGTGTTTGGTGGAGCTTGCCTTCGGTTGTCGGATAATTTGTACTACATAATACACTTTGGCTTGGTTTGGTTCCGCGAGGGAGAGGAGGATCGCAGCAGCAGCCAGCGCTCGAAATGGGCCTATTTTTAGCGCTTCGGATAAAGTGGTGGACGGCCCCAGCGCAATGTTGTTTTCTTTTTTTCTGTGCGTATTGACGTTTAAAAATATCACAATCTACCGAAGAGCTGATTGTTTCAAGAGAGTATTGAGAGCAAGAGTGGCAAAACAAGCGGCCTGCGATCGGTTGTGTAAGCCAAATTTAACCACAAAACAATCAATTACCGACGTTTGACCGAGCTGACACTCGCAGTTAAAGAAAAGATTTTTATAATGCAAATATTTAAGCAAGTTAAATTTTACAACAAATCAAAACTGTTCCCAATTTTTTTCTGAAGTCATTATTAAACTATGCCAAATTTCAATAAAAATTCATAATCTAATTTGACAACAGCCCGAACATTTTCGCTGTTGAGTAAGCAAACACCACTAACATGTGTATTTCAATTTAACACCGTCATGTTTCATTCTCTTTTGTCGACATTATCCCATCGGGTGATAAACTTCTCATGCGTCACATACCGTTCCTATCTTTGGTTTTCACGGTCATCCCAGTGATCGAGTTCACGAACCTTTCGCCCTTCTGTTCTATTCTTCCGTGTAATTGTCCAAACATAATGATAACGGAAGCTGAACGGCAACGGAAAACCCCGATCTGAGAAATCCAATGCGATTCTAATTGGACAAATCGAAGACATTTGCGACAACTGTCAACCTTTTTCCGTTCCGTTTTCATTGTGTTTGGGCGGTAATGGTCAACAATATTCAGGTAACCATGACAGCAGAAGGTGTTGTTTTCAATTACCAAATGTCATGGCCATTCGTGATTTGTAAAAAACAACGTAAATTGTGGTGGGTCGTCTAGCACCAAAGATTAGCAGCCAGTTATTTGTGATGCTTTCTTTGAATAGTGGAGGTGCGCGATGTTTTGTTTTCTCTAACAACTTTTTTTTGAAGATTGATTTCCAACACATAAAGTTGTTTTTCTTTGCTTTCTCGGTCACAACCTGTCTGGTTTTTGTTTCCGGAATGTCTTGGGAAATAGCTCGGATGGTGAACTGGCGTGAGCAGAAACACTGTCCAGTGCTCCTGCTGTCATCTGATGGTGAACATAAGTTGTGGAAAAAAAACTAGGTCTTGGTCATTGACACCTTGGAGCAGGCACCTTGGTAAAGACTAGCCTACAATAGATACACTCCCGTTTCATTTTACTCAGTTTTTGTGTAGAATTGTATACTATCTCTTTTTCTCTCACGAAAATGTTACTCAATTCTCGTAAAATATGGATCTGCTCAATTTGTAGAGATCCACTCTTTACGAAAATTGAGTAACATTTTCGTGAGAAAAAAAGAGGTAGTATACAATTATACACAAAAACTGAGTAAACTGAAACGGGAGTGAACGTTTGCGTTCCGTTGGCGTAAATTGGACAGAAGTCCTACACTGTAAGCTTCCTTTACCCATTAATGGGTACGATTTATTATTATTGTTATTCCTCCTGTGGCTGTTTTACGCATTTTACTGAAAAACTGCGTCTACCCATTTAGATGGGTAGACGCCGTTTTACGGTAAAATGCGTAAAAATTGGGGGAACTATCAAACTTACGCGAATACATCCGCAACGTACCAATTGTTGCGTTGCGGATGCGTTGACGTAAATTTGACAGAAAACCTATAGTAAAAACTAATGAAAGAGCAGGCAATTGATTGATACCTTTTTTGACACTATGAGACATGAAAATTTCTCATTGAATATTTCATTTATCGTTTAGCAACATAATTAATGTAAAAAAAAACCAAGCAAGAGATTTCACTGACAGGAATTACCACTCACCCTGTACATAAACGAAACGTGCTCGGTTGTGTCGAAAGCTGTGAGTCCATCTTCATAAATCCCACTATTTCTCATAAGTCACCATGGCCTAGTGAGATCAACAGCGCATTAAATAGGACTGGATCAATTCCCATATCAGATTTGAAAAAAAGTTCACCCTCTCCAAACGGTCTGTTTTCCCAATTTATTTTCAAGACGATAAACAGATCAGACAAACATACATCCAGAAAGCATATCTTTTCAATTGTTTTTCATTTCTCTAAATCAATTTTGTAGCAGAAAATAACAACTCGATCTCTTGGCTTAGGAGACTGAGCATTTTCCGCGCTAACATAGATTTTTGTGACTCAAGAGTCAGTTTTAAAAAGGGCGTAAGCATTTTGAATAGCACTTCAATTAATAATTTGTAGCTCGAAAACCTTTGTTTGCACAAAAAAAACTGTCTAAGAACAAGTTGTGATCCTATGTGTGAAGATTGTGAAAAAAAAATACACTGAGAAAAAAAAATCGGAATTTATATATATTAAACATATTTTTTGATTTTTTTTTTGGTGTCTAAAACTTGATGTTATTACGCAAATTTAAGCAAACTTTCAGGAACATCAACTTTCAGTGCATTTCTCAAAAATTTAATATTTTCTGATTATACAATCTGATTCTTGAATTTTTTTTAAAAATTTTAAGCTCCTTATGATGACCCTCGTAAGAGCATACGTTCTAGCGATAATTGCGATTTAATTCTATCATTTTCGCATAATTTTCGATAATACGACCTTTTCATAAGTTTTTCTAGATTCTCCAACAACAAGAGTTGGTTTTTCGAAATCTATATGTATATAAAAATGAATTTCTGTCTGTCTGCACCTTATAGACTCGGACACTTCTGCACCGATTGGCGTGAAATTTTGTATGGAGGAGTTTTTGTGACCGAGAAAGGTTCTTAAGATAGTAAAAAACCCCTCCTTTTTCTGAAAGGGGGGGGGGGCTCCCATGCAAATGAAACACATATATCGGCATAACTCAAGAACTAATCAAGCAAAGGAAATCAAATTTAGCATGTGAGAGTTTTTAGATGCAAGACATGTTTTATGGTGATTTTATGGTATCAACCCCTGCCCTCTCTGAAAATGGAGGCTTCCATACAAATGAAAAAGAAGTTCCTGCATAACTCGAGAACTAAGAAACAGGGTGGCCACAGAACCGGGAAAACCGGGAAAACCGGGAATTAACCGGGAATTCTAAAAAACCGGGAGAAACCGGGAAAAAACCGGGAATTTATGTTCACATGATTGTTCATAATTTAGATTGTGTGTTATTATAATCGAGCTCTAGGTATTCCTTTCTTAGCGTGTTGATCTATAACGATCTGTGAAATTTTAGAGTGTGTCAATTGTTTTACCTTCCATAACTATCCTGCACAAAAAATCTTGTAGTAGAAACTACTATTTTACCTATATACTACTATATTTAAAACTACCATGAAATTTCAGTCAAATTTACTACGTTTATCTTCAAACCTTCAACGTTTGTGGTATGTTTGACAGACCTCATATTGATATCAACCGCAGCATGGTTGATCTAATCGCAGGCATGGTAAAATCAAACGCATTTATAGTCAGTTGAAAATTGTTGGTGTTTGCGCAGAATTTAACCCTCGAAATGGTAGTTTCTACTGCGGTTTTTTTTTGCGTGTGACTCATTCCTGTAAGTTTGTAGTTTGTAGTTTGTTGCCACAGTATTTTTCGTTCCCATCTTTAATTTTCACCAAAAAATCTTTTTTATCTGTTGGCAAGAACCTTGCTTCAAACATTCGAATTTAGATGGCTTTATTCAGATTGTAGAAAGTGCGAGATAAAAGCCAGCTTTCCATCTGCTGGTTGTAACACAGCAGTTTCCCCCAACAAGTTTCCAAGTCATGATCTTCGATGGCCTGTATCTCATATTTTTCGTAAAAGTACGGATATTGTTTAGAAATTGAATTGAACTCCTTCAAAGTGTACAACTTCTTGGGTTCAACACACGATGCAGTTCCTGTTGACAACTGACTAGAACGATAGCCATCTGGTGGCAGATCGATGCAGAACGATGCTTCAAATCTAAGATATTTTGAATCATCTGGAATCCCTTGGATTATTTGAGGCTGCATGATAAGTTACTATAAATATCTTGCATCAACTGTTCCAGTGGCAGCTTTTTCCATGTGTAGCTTGCAACAAAGAGTCAAGTACATTTGATAATTATCAAATGAGAACTGACACGTTTCAGCAGCTTTTTGACGGATCGGTCAGAACCCATCATTACCGATGCTCCATCTGATCGACAGCCAACAAACCTTTTTTGTAATCGGTGCCATCGATTGTTCAACAATTGCCTAATGTATATTGAAATGTAGTTTTCATAAGGGCCAATATGGCAATCGTAAACAATGGCTTCTACCGCAAAATTCTCGAGAATGCTAACTTAATCATAGTGAATTTCCACGATGATTGTACAGAAGCGGAGTTCCCTTTATAAAAGAATTTGTAGTTTACTTGAGTGATATTAAAGATAACCAAAAATCACATTCGAAATATGTATGCTTCGAATAACAAAAATAAACATCGAGAACATTCTTCTATTCGGCTTGAATGCATGAAGATATTTTTAAATAAGAAGAACAATATTTTTATAGAAATCCCTGTAGGAAACTCTGTCGAATTTTGTGGAGCAATCAATTGAGGAACTTTAAAAACTCAAAAAATAATTCTACAAAACCCTTGCAGAATATTTAACGCAAAGATTTGAATACACGAGATTATGAAACTCGTGCAAACTAGAATTTCTTACATTTCTTTCACTAAATGAGGGTTTTCTCCAAGAATTATTTCATCAATTACGTTATAGTTTTCAGTTCTTTCAGGTGTCTTCCAGGGATTCCTTTACAATCACAAAACTTCATAAGTTCAGGGATTCCACCATATATTTCATCACAAGAAAGTTTAACAGAACAATCAATCAAATGCCAGAAGAAACTGCTGAAAGAATCGCTTGAGGAATGGCTACAAACTCCTGAAGAATACCAATAGAAACGCCAGAAGGAATTTCTCAACCAATGCCTGAGAACTTTTCAATGAATGTTTGAGAAATTTTAACTAAGTTTCTTAAAAAAATTATAAAGAAATCATTTGGCGGTACACACACAAACTGTTTTTCAGACCGTCATCTGTCATCTGGTCTAATTTAATTAAGCTTTGGAACTCAATTCGTTCAAAATTGTTTGCTTAGAGTAATTGTTTTCTATTCGTAATTCTAGTTCATTGCTACATGATTTTTAAATTTGGCCCTAGAAAACCGGGAAAAAACCGGGAATTTGAAAATAAAAATTGAGTGGTCACCCTGAAGAAAGCAAATGGAACCAAATTTGGTATGTGGGGATTTTGCAAACAATAAATGTTTCTATGGTAGTTCGACACCCCCGCTCGCTCTGTAAAGAAGCTGGGGAGGGGGGGGGGGCACTCTCATACAAATGAAACACAAGTTTCTGCATAACTCGAGAGCCAATCGAGTAAATGGAACAAAATATGGCAAGTAGAAGTTTTAAAGGCAAGAAATGTTTCTATATGGTTTGAGACCCCTTGCCCTCTGTAAGAAAGGGGCATCCATACAAATGAAACACGAATTTCTGCATGATTCGAGAACTAATAAAGCATATGGAACCAAATTTGGTATGTGGAGGTTTTTGAAGGAGAGAAATGTTTCTATGATAGTTTGAGACTCTTCCGCCCTCTAGAAGGTAGGAGGGGTTTCCATACAAATGCAACACAAATTTCGGAATAACTAGAGAACTAATCAAATAAATGGCGCAACATTTGCCAAATGGACGTTTTTGAAGGCAAGAAATGTTTCAATTGTGGTTGCGGCTTGAAACCCCTTCTTTCTGAAAAGGGGGCCCCCATACAAATGAAACACAAATTTCAGCTTAATTTGGTAACTAATCAAGCATATGAAACCAAATTTGGCAGAGAGAGGTTTTTGAAGAAGAAAAATATTTTTATGGTGGTTTGAGCTCCCTCCGCCTTCTGGAATGGGAGACTCTATACAAATGAAACATATTTTTTAGCATAACTCGAGAGCCAATGAAACAAATGAAACCAAATTTGGCATGTTGAGGTTTTTGCAGGCAGGAAAAGTTTTTATTGTGGTTCAAGACCCCACCCCCTTTCTAAGGGGCTCTGTCTGTCTGACCCATAAAGACTCGGTAAGTTCTGAACCGATCACCCTGCAAAATGTGTATGCAGGGGTTTTTGGGGCTGGGGAAACTTCTTATGATTGTTTGAAACCTCTTTTCTCTCAGGAAGGGGGGCTCTTATACAAATGAGACACACATTTCTGCATAACTCGAAAACTTATCAAGCAAATGGATTCAAATTTGGCATATGGGGGGTTTTTGTAGGCAATTATTGTACTGGTTTGAGAAATCTCCTCCCTCTGGAAGGGACGGCTCCCATTCAAATAAAACACAAATTTCTACCAAATATGATAATTATCCAGGTTACTAAAACACAAAACGTATATTTTCGGTAAAAAGCATGTTCTGATAGAACTTTCTCTTTCTTTGACCGCAAGATGATTGAATGAACGGTTCAAACAAAACACATTATAAACTATAGAGGATGCATAGCGCTACTGTTCGTCTTGTTCTCACACGCAAACATGCCGAGTACATAACTGTCAAATTGCATACTTTTCACGTTGAAAGTTATGTTCCTGCCCGAGCAGGACCGAATAGCTTGATAACTGGCCTTGATATTTAGGAGCTCAGATTAAGAGGTAAAATACCTGAGGATAATACCATAAAATTGTTCCCACAGTGTTATATGAATACCAAATTGAGGTAAGACAATACCAAAATAGTACCTCTCAGGTATTCCCAGGTATCCAAAATAACAAGTTTTGTTATTCGAGAGATATTTTGCTTGCAATTCTCAGGTATTTTACCTCTTAATCTAAGCTCTTTAATACCAAGGCCAGTTATCAAGATCAAAATTAGGTATTCATATGTTGTTGTCTCCTGCTCGGGTGGCCTACTAAAACCAGGAAAAGATTTTCTGCCAACGATATGGATTCTCTACAGTTTATAGTCAGTTTTGTTGGACCAACTTATTGCCTGCCTGAATTTTAGGTAGCATCAAAGGCTCTCAGTAGCTTGAAAAACTCTTCTTGGGTAGCCCGCTGCTGGGTATTGCCGATAGTACCCGAGCAGGAGACAACAAAATATGAATATCTAATTTAGATCTTCAGGTATTTATTTCAAGACTAATGAGCTTTTTGAAAAACAAACTAATGCTGTTGAAAACAGCGATATCTATGTCTGATGGAGCTGCATCCCAATATAAAAATAGGAAAACAATTGCAAGCCTTTGTAAATTCGAATCAAAATATAGCATTGATGCTGAATGGCATTTTTTCGTTACTTCCCATGGCAAAGGGGCCATGCGATGCAATTGGTTAGAGCTTAAAGTTTTTACACACAATGTATAAAGTTTGCAATAAGAAGCAAAATAACAACGTTTTGTGGTTACTGGAGCAACGTGAATAATTTATGAAAAGGGCGTATTTTCGAATATAATTCGAATATGATAAAATTATACCTGAATATCTCGAGAACGGATGCTCTTACGAAGATCACGATTAGAAGCTCGAACATTATTAAATACTTCAAAAAATCAGATTATATCATCAGAATACGTTTATTCCCGCAAATTATTAAATCTTGAGATGTGCACCAAAAGTTGATGTTCTAAAAACGAAATGTTCACTGACATTTCTCTATCCTGGAGTCTTCGCTTAAATTTACGTAATAACTACAAGTTTTGCACAATCAAAAAATAAAAGTTTTTTGAGATTTTAAATTTTCATGTTTATTTTTGATTTTTTTTCTCAGTGTATTTTTTTCACAACTTTCACACATAGGGCCACAATTTGTTCTTAGACAGTTTTTTTTTGTAAAACCAAAGGTTTTCAAGCAACAAATTATTAATTGAAGTGCTATTCAAAATGCTTACGCCCTTTTTAAAACTGACTCTTGAGTCCAAAAATTTTTTACATCAGTGGAAAAAACTTAATTTCGTGGGTTAAACGTGTGTAGAAATTTTCAATTAAATCGGAAATACTCGAAGTTGATCGGTAGGTCATTTCGCCTGGAAACGCTCTAATTTGATTCATGGAGATTAATACACAGATTTTGGCTCGATGAGTGTGACGCTTTTCTTTTTATGTGGAACTAAACAAATTTCGAACAATACAATTGATACACCAGATTCCCCAAAAAGATTGAATGAATATCACAAGCTATGAATACAAACATTTGTAAACATTAAAATGACATTAAGTGTCATCAATTTGAAGATGAAAATAGAATTAAAATTAATCACGTTCTTCCATTTCATTTATCAAATAAATTAACATTTCCAAGATCAATCGAATCTAAAAACTACTCTCACTGCATCCATCATCAACAGACACCGTTTGCCACTTTCAAATCATAATCCATTTCCCAAACCGTCTTGAGGAAGTTCATTTCATTTTCCCAAAACAAAACAGTAAAAAACAAAACCTCCCAGTCGACCACCCAACAAGCAAACCATTTTCTCCACCACTTCACGACCATGTCATCCGAACCAACTGCCAACTATAAACAGGTCCATTTCCACGAAGGCCAGCGCGCTTCTTTTTTTTCTCGACTAAATTAAATCCAACAACCACCAAGCTCCATAACCTTGTTGCAACAACCTAAAAAAACATCATAAATTTGACCGAACCTACCTTCATGTTCTCTACGTGGTGCGCATAACGTTCATGGTAGCCGTTCTTCATCGTCGTCGTCGATGGCCGGTGGTGGTACGCCGTTTCCAGTCTGTCTATCTGTCCTCTCCTTGGCAAGTGATGGATACCGCCGCCGCCGCCACTGGTGGCGCTGTTGTACAGGGATCCCTTCCGAGACAGGGGCCGGTATGGGCGGTGGTGCGGATAGTGAACTTCGTCCAAATCACCGTCCCCGTGACTGCTACTACTGCTCAGCGTGTCCACATCCGGCTCCTCGCAGATATCACAGGTGTACATCGAGAACCGGTTCAGGAAACGCGGTGTGATCTTCAGCGCATTCAACACATTCATCGGTTGGAAATGATGGATACCGTGCTCGTCCAGTACGGTATAGGCAATCTTACCGGCCAGGACTTCGTGGCTGGATTCGCGAGGTATGACCGCCTGGATGCCTCGCTTGATGATCAAGAATGCCTTCGGACAATGGCGTTGAGTTTGACCACTCTTCAGGAAGAAATCCTCGATGGCCAATTGATTATTGGTGTAGAACAACGATAATGGGACGTCCTTTGAAGATTCGATCGTGTGCTTCTTGGTCGGAGCGAACGACAATGCTCCACTCTGTCGAATGAGTTCGCGCAGTTTGTCACTCTTAGTTGCATGTGCGGGAGTCTTCTCCAGACTATCAATCAGTTCCCGATATTCATCGTCATCTTCGGCCAACTCTTCCATGATCAGCACTCGATTGATAATGGTAAACAGCTCGTCCTCCTTGTTCAGATCTTTCAACGCTTCCGGATGTGTCATCAGGTATTCCAAGGCTTCGGCTTCTTTGCTATTGCCGAGAGCCGTTGCCAATCCTTCCGATTTCTTCAGTAATGCCGTCAACTGACTTCGATTTGGCTCATTTAGTAGATCAACAATGGCCATCTGTGCCTTATCTTGAATGCTATCCACGACAGCTGCTTGCAAAATCTCCGAGATGTTCACACTGTCTTCCACTACACCGGACGTCTTCAAACTCGAAACAATCGATTTGAACAGATTCTCATCCTTCTTCAGCAGATTCACGAACGCTTGAGACATTCGATCGTTATCCATCAGTTGACAAAATTCTTCAATAGCTCCACTCGGAGGTGGAGCCATCGACTCCCCTCCATTAACCTCTTCGCTAACCAAAGCCGTGATCGTTTTCAATTTCTGATCGATATTGCTCTTGACGATCGTTTTGTTAACGACCCCAGCCAGATAGTCCACTGCTGCCGGGCTTTCCATCACATGCTGCAACTCTTCGATACTGTACTCACCGTTGGACATTTTGATCGCTTCGGCAATCACCTCATACATGTTGCAAATTTCCGGTTCAGTGGTGTTAGCCAAAAGAGACGCCAAGTTTGTCGCCAGTGACTCCACCGCTCCAATCGAACCATTGCAAGCGGATGTATCCAGCAGTTTTTCATCTTCCGTTCCGTATTGCAGCGACTCCAAATCAACGCGTTTGCACACAGCCTTCAACCCATCGAACAAATTCTCCAACACATCCATACTTCCGTTTTGAATATTGTGCTCGGCTATAAATTGCTGCAAAGCCTTCCGTTCCTTCGTACTCTCGAGAACGTAATCGACGGCTGAAGCTTCGACCTGCCGTCCAACGTGCATGCCGGCTTCCGACAGTTGCTGTAGCATCGAACTGTCCAAAGTAACAATAACTGAGCTTTCTGAACCCTCGTATGTCGTCGTCGTCGTCGAAGTCTGCGTGGGTTTGAGCAGTTTCAGCTCTTCTGGAGTGACCGCAAAACTCTGCACCAAAAACTCCTCATCGCCGTCCTCAGTATCCTTCAAATCTGGTGCGACAAACTTCGGCCCATCTGCCGTCTGAACGATCCTTCCTGGGATAAACGTTACCTTATTCTCCGTTTCAACCACACGACCAGGTACAAACCGTGGACCATCATCGGTGTCGACGACCTGTCCGGGTACAAACTTCTCGCCGTCATCATCCGTACAGATTACCTGACCTGGGATGAACGTCGGACCCGCTTTAGTGTTGATGATCTGACCGGGCACAAACCGTGGGCCATCGGCCGTTTGCATTGTTTGACCTGGAACGAACTTGGCTCCACTCTTGGTCTCCACGATCTGTCCAGGCACGAACTTGAGTCCTTCAGATGTCTCGATCACTTGACCCGGGACGAACTGTTCACCTTGATCTGTTTGCACGACCTGCCCGGGTATGAATCCATCGTCTACGTTGATTCCGGGGATGAACTTGGTCTGAGCTAGCTGCTTGATCAGTTTACCGGGAACGACCTTTCCTTGTGGGAGATCTTCTTTCTTTATCTTCTCTGGATAGAACTCCACTCCAGTTTCCTGCTGAACCATGTGTCCAAACACGCACAAAGCGGGTGCCGTGATTTTCATATTATCGCTGTCCATCACCATGCCAACCGGTGTCGCCTCACTGAACTTGACCGCTTCGATCGTTGAGGCCACTTTGAATTTCACCTCTCCCTTGTCGTTCACACTTGTCGAACCGGGCATGAAAACGTCGCCGTGTTTTGTGTGAACGATCTGTCCTTGGACGAATTTTGAGCCTTCCTTGGTTTCTATGTTCACACCAGGTACGAACTTTTCCCCATCGGATATGCCAGGCACAAACGTATCGTTGACGTACTGACCGGGAACGAACTTGGATCCTTCTGCTGTGACGATCGTTTTGCCAGGGACGAATTTCGATTGGCCCTTCTCGTCCACCACCGTTTGACCCGGAACGAACACCGCCTCGTTGTTGCTCTTCGCAACCGTCTGTCCGGGAATGAACTTCTCCTTTCCGTTCACGGTGATGGTCTGTCCTGGGACGAACTTGACCCCGTCGGGGGTTTCAATGTTCTGTCCGGGAACAAAGCCTCCCGTCTTCTCATCGACCACGCCGGCAACGAACTTGCTTACGCCCTCGGGCGTGACGATCGTTTGACCCTGTACAAAGTGCGGTTCGTCGTTGATTGTCAGGACCTGGCCACAAACGAACTTTCCATCGATGACCTTTCCGGCAATGAAGTTCTGTGGCTTTCCGCCTTTAGTCAGAGCGATCTCTCCGGGAATGAATTGAATCGAACTGCTGTCGTGAGATGTGATGGTTACTCCCGGAACGAACTCCAGTAGGCCGTCGTTGCCTTCGAGTGTTTGACCCGGGATGAAAGTTGGTTTGTTGTTGATGATTAGGGTTTGACCAGGTACGAAGATTTCCTGGTGATTGACGATCAGTTTGACGCCGGGCACACCCTCGACAACGGCCGGTTGGGTGTCTTGCAGACGAGTGATAATCGACGCAAGGTCGTCCAGGTGTGGGAGGAGGTCGGTTTGGGCGGAAAGTTTTTCTTTGACGTTGCCAAGGGCATCGAGGGTTTCCGGGGATAGGGATTTTATGGCGTTCATACGGTCGGCTTTAAGTTCGACTCTAGCCGGCGTGATGGAGCCTACGTAGGAGGCTGCCTCCATGCCGGAGGATTTTTCTAGGATGGCGGTGTCGACGCGGAGTTGTTTCGGTGGTAGGTTGACCGGAGTGACGAGGTGTGGGTCGGGGAGGGAATTGAGGGTGGTTGTAGTGGTGGACGAATCGGAGGCTTCTTTTTCCAGGGTGTTCCAGTCCCATGATTCGATCATGGGTTTGACCAGATCGTTCAGTTCGGCGTCCTGTTCAATGAGGTGTTCGTTGAGCTTGAGGGCTTTGAGTTTCTCTTCGTGTTGGCGTTCTCGGCGTTCTTCGGCTAGGCGGACTGCTTTCTCGCGATGTGCTTCGATGAACTTTTGCTCTTCTTCTTCCTTGAGATCTTGGATTTTTTCCTTTTCTTCGAAGATGTTGGCGATGCTGGAGAGGTTTGATTTGCCCTTTGGTTTGGGTCGGTTGGCGTCTTCTTTTTCACGTTTTTTTATCACTTCTTCCCGAGGGCCTTCGCCTTCGTAGAGGTTTTCCAGGTCGCCTTGTTCGACGTTTTTTAGACTGACGGCAATGCTGTTGCCTTTTTTCAGCTTAATGAGCAGTTTGTCAGACTCCTTGGCAAGCATGACATCGCGAACGTCTCCATCGCGGACGGCAGCTTCCAGTACGGCGGGGAAAACAAGACCGAAATTCCGTTCGTCAACTTGGTAAACGTAGAGATTCTGCTCGATCTTTTTGGTTTTCTGAACCAGAATGCTGGTGAGGTTTTTCTGGGCTTCGTCTTGATCATCCAGAACTGGAAAGACATATCTCACTTGACAGAGGACTATGTGTTTACGATTGCCGTAATTTCCCGGCTGGTAGTGATGAGGATCGAGTTCTCCGGATATGTTGGTTACTTTACACTTCGCCTTACCGGAAGCTTTGATCAGCATAACGGGGATGTAATGGTGAGATGGTAGTCCGTAGGACTTTCCTGTAATGCGGCAGAATCGTTTTGCATCTGCTGGCGAGATGGGCGGAAGCATGGGAAAATAGTTCGGCTTCGGTAGGGACCGGCATTTGCCGGTGATGCGACAGAATGACATTTTGACGTTGTTGGTGGTCTTCCAGGTAAGAGTCGGTGCATTGGAAGGGACGAGCCGTCCCCTTCACCTTTTCCAAGCGGTCTGATTCGTGAATAGTTAGTGATCTACTTTTCGGTTTCGCTCTGGCTTCGTTGGATAACTATAAATAGTCTACACTTGCACACTGGCTGTTTTCGTTCGTCTATCGCGATTTTCTATCCAGTAGCACGTGCAGGGTTTGATGTTGCGTCTGGTTGCTGCCGAGAGGCATCGCTTTCCTCTAGCGAAATCGAGCGTGAGTCAGTGGAGCATAGATTTCCTGCTTTGCGCGGTTTTCCTCTCCTCTCTGGGCCTAATGCAGTTCCCTTTCGATTAACAGTGAGGAAGTTTTTTTTCGAGCAAAACTTGAAATGGTCACTCGACCTCTAAATCTTCTGTTTCACCAAATTACCACCTCCCGATGACGACTTCCCATAAATCGAGAATATGTTTGACTGACAGCTCCTTCTTCTTGACGTTTTGTATTTTTCGCGGGCAAATCACCAACGACTGAGAGCCTTCATTATTTCACTAAAAATAAATTCACTGTTCGTTCGACACTGTTCGACCTCTTCAAGACTTTGATGGTCTTCGCGCTAGCGGAAATTCACTCAGTAGAAACACCGCAAAAATTCACCAAATTCCTCTTCTGTGAGCAATTTTTTTGCAATTTCATTTTATTCTTCCTTACGGAACACTAAAACATCACACAACGCTTCCTTCTTGTATTCTAATTAAATATTATCTCACTTCTTGTATTACACATCCTCTTACGAACGCTTAGTGACGGATGCCATAAATCTTCTCTAAGCAAGGTACGCTCGATGGCCAAAATGCTATGGCAACCACAACACGCCAGTCGAAAAAAAAACTTTGAAATGTCAGCCCGAAATTGTTACTCGGAAAGATTGCAAAGTGGAAATTTGGCAATTTCCAACAGCGACCAAGTCCGTTTCCAGCTAACTTCAATCTCGAAATGATTGTGTGTCGAAATCTGACCCGTCGTCGTCGTCCGTATCCAGTGCTTGCTCGCGGTGGACTGATGCCGCCAGAAGAACGGTGTACGCTAATGTTCTGCGGTGCGAACGGTGAGAACCGCTTATAAATATAAATAATTTTCCTACCCTCCCTCAGCCTCCAAACCCCCTCGTTCGCTTTTCTCCGCTCCTGTCATTCTCTCGTCTCTCTCGCGATCTCTCTCGATCTCTCTCGCTCACCACAAACTGTTATCCACTCACTTCGTCTAATGACGCTGCGATCGCCACCGTCAACCACCGTCAATCTGAGCGCTTTTCCTGGATCAAAACTTCAAATCAAAACAAAGTAGTCCTTGACTATGAATGGAATAGAGTTCGTTCAAACCTAGCGCTGGTCTACAGTACCGGAGTGAGACGTGCGATCTAGTATGTTGCTGTGCAATTTGAGTACACTAATTTGTGAAAATTGGCGAGTGCGAAGAGAGAACATCAGATTAAAGCATGAGACGTGAAATGAGACGCGCTAGGTGGAAAATACTCACACCTGATGCCAATTCTCACGGATAGGAACCTAGTTAACGCAAAGGTGCACTCGGTGAATAATGATCTTTCGAGATTGAATTTTTCAGGAAAGGAGAAAAAAAAATGTGGGTGAAGATTTTCCTTCCACCACAAGTATCCGAAAACAGATGGGTGGGAATGTACCAAGAAAAAAAATGTAAACATACGGGGGGAGAGACTGAGATGTGCTCAATGTGCAGGACCGAAAATTGGTGTGAAAAGTGATTGAGTTAAATGGGGGTTTTGTGTCATTATGTGCAGCCCGAGCGATGAATGACAATAAGGTGCAAAAGCGTGAATCATCTGATTATGAAAAAAAAAAAGCTAAAAATATTCTGAGGCAGTCAATGTTCCGCAGTTTTTTGACGAAGGACTAAAGCTCGATTCAAAGTAAAGCTGGACACACGGTTTAATACTCCACCGCGTCCCTGGTGGTTGGAACAAAAACGTTTGACAGGCATTTGTTGATGTTTCATTGAAATGTTTGAAATTGGTGAAATGTTTTTCTCGATTGATCAACGCATCTCGAAATTACGGATCATGGAACTTGAGAAAAGAAAATTAATTGTGCACAAACATCTAGAGAATCCTTCGTGGCCTGCCTCAAAAATAGCAAAAGTGTTAAAATTCCCAAAGTCAACGGTGTGTCTTGTAATCAAACGTTACAAGGATACTCTGAGTGTGGATAGAGCACCGGTGTGAGGAGAAAGGTGTTGAGGTACGTGAAAGGCAACCCAGGTGTCTCCATACGTGATTTGGCAAAGAAATACGATTCCAACTTTCCACCGTGCGTAACATCCTTTTAAGAAAAGAATATAACTCTTTTTGTGTCAGTAGACATCCGAATCGCTCGCTGAAACAAAATTTAGTGGCCAAAAAGCGAGCACGATTGCTATACGAACGAGTTTTGACGAAATTTGATGGCTGTATTTTAATGGATGACAAAACATATGTCAAAATGGATTATAAACAAATCCCCGGACGAAAATTTTACCTGGCAACTGGTCGTGGGGATGTCCCTTCCAGGTATAAATTTGTTTTTGCTGATAAGTTTGCTCGGAAACTAATGATTTGGCAAAGAATCTGCAGTTGTGGCCTTAAAACCAAGGTTTTCAACACATCTCACTCTATGACGTCGAAGGTTTACATTAAAGAGTGTCTGAAAAGGCGGATTTTACCCTTCATTCGGCAACACAAGACCAACGTTATGTTTTGGCCGGATCTAGCCAGCTGCCACTACCCTAAGGAGGTACTAGAATGGTATGCTGCAAACCATGTTAATTTCGTCGCTAAAGAGATTAATCCTCCGAATTGACCTGAGTTCAGACCGATCGAAAAATCTTGGGTAACTGTCAAGCGAAAACTTCGAGGATCCGGTAAAGGAGTGACAAATGCACAACAAATGCGTTTAAAGTGGACTAAGTTCGCCGGTACAGTATCACCAGCGACTGTGCAGATCATGATGGCAGCGATCACAAGTGAAGTGCGACAGTTCGTTCGAAACGGTGAAATGTAATAATTTGTTACATATCGTTGAAAGCTGATTATCCTTTTTGTTTAAGATTTCATCAACCGTGTATGTTGTTTAAATTTTGAGTTATGATCACTTAAATGCGTCCAATCCTTTGAATCGGGCTTTACATCTCTGCTTTCTATACTGGAGTACAATTTAAAACAAAAATCGAATTGCAACCGACACGAAAAGTGGTCAGGTTTTAAGTGTTAATATTTTGGCCATTTCTCCAAAAAAAAATACATCAAAATTTCAACAATCGATCGGAAATATTCCTACGCATCAATTCCAACAGAGGACATTGTTGATTTTGGGCCACATCCTATTGAAAAATTTCTACATGGTAAGCATTGTCTAGAAAAGAATGTTAATTCGAAGAATATTGCATTATACAATGAAAATCGCTTACATTTAGTAGCGTAGTCCTATGTTATCATTTTGAACATCCATATGACATTGTACCTTTCAGTTTTAACGTAGGACTACGTTTCTCTTTTCTATACCGGGTCTCATTTCAAAATTTTGAAAAATGAGAACGTTACGCTAAAGTGAAAGGTTTTCGTACCCTAATAACTCCAGTTCAACTGAACACAATGACTTTATTCATACATCATTTGATCAGAATAACTTACAAATTTGTTGCAATAAAATTTTAATAAGTCCTATTAGTATAAGTTGTTCAAATTTTTACTTATAAATGACCTTGTTTTGCCACCATACAAATCCGTATCTGAAAAGTTTAAAAATGTGATGTAGAAGGAGATGTTCGCTCATCACCATGAGGCACCAAGAGTGAACAACAATGTTTTTTGGCTAGAATGAAAGATATGAAGAGAAAGTTTTGATAGTTCCGCTAGTGTGCGGCAGGATTGGAAATGTAACAGATGTTTTTAGGAAAATTGAGCGAAAAGGGCATGTATACAGTGGTACTCGAACACCACTGTTGTTGACCCACAGCCAAACGCTCGTCATCCCCACCTTAAGGACCCCGGCGAAACTTCACAGTTATCTGTAAAAACTTTACCGGTTTTCGGTCACATCCCACCGAAATCCGCCAAACCGGACTACCGAAAGCTCAGCCGCCGAGAACCCGGCAAAAACCCTGCAGTGGGATGTTAGGCAAAAATGTCGTTGGTTCGAGTACCACTGTACACATGCCCTTTTCGCTCAATTTTCCTAAAACATCTGCTATGTTTCCGAGCCTGCCGCACACTAGCGGAACTATCAAAACTTTCTCTTCACATCTTTCAATTCTAGCCAAAAACATTGTTGTTCACTCTGGTGCCTCATGGTGATGAGCGAACATCTCCTTCAACATCATAATCGTTACTCCACGGAGAATATATAACATAACAATTAATGTAAATTAAAAATGTGGTTTTCTCTTCCCGAGTCTTCAAAAACGGGTAGCAAATGGTTCAAATTGTCTTCTTCTTTTTGTTTCCCAATGTTTTATTCCATGTTTAATACAGCTATAACCACACCCCTAAGCTGCAAAATAAAATGCTTTTTTTCATAACTGAAGCCCGTCCTCTCTTTCAAATTTTGCTTCGTACTGCATTTTCGTGACTCTCTTCATAACTGAATTTCAGGAAAGTTCTGCAGAGAACTTCATGGAAGTTCTTCAGAAAACATCATGGAAGTTCTGCATATAGCTTCATGGAAATTCTGCAGAGAACTATAGGAATGTTCTGCAGAGAACTACAGAGAAGTTCAGCAGAGAATTTAAGGAAAGTTCTGCAGAGAATTTAAGGAAAGTTCTGCATAGAATTTCAGGGAAGTTCTGCAGCGAACTTAAGGGAAGTTCTGTACAGAATTTCAGGCAAGTTTTTCAGAGAACTTCAAGGAAGTTCTGCAAAGAACTTCATGCAAGTTCTGCAAAGAACTTCATGCAAGTTCTGCAAAGAACTTCATGCAAGTTCTGCAAAGAACTTCATGCAAGTTCTGCAGAGAACTATAGGGAAGTTCTTCAGGGAAGTTCTGCAGAGAACTGCAGAAAAATCCTGCGAAAAATTTCAGGGAAATCCTGCAAAGAACTTCAGGGAAATAATGCAGAGAACTTCAGGAAAGATCTGCAAACAACTTCAGGAAAGTTGTATGAAGTTATCTAGATGGGAATCCAAAATATGTAACTGCAAGGCCATACGGCATCGCATTCTTCCAAAAAAAAATTCAACGATCCCTCGATAATTGACAGCTCTATGGTTTCCCAAAATGTTTTAACATATTTTCCTTGAAGCGCTTCCGTGCCGCTTTCTGGACCGGTGAAAGGCTTTTTTTTTAATTTAACAGCTTCCATATTTTTCCATACTAAAGGGCTACTGAAAACTCCTGCTTTCCATTTTGGCATCTGATAATTTTGGATTGTTTTGCAATATGTAGGTGAAAGCTGCACTTTCTTTATATTTGCTCTTCATAGATTCGACAAAATAATGTCGTTTGCCAAATATTGCCATCGATGAATAATCGCCACTCTTTCGGTTCGTGTTGTATCGTCAAACAAGCCACCGACATCATGACAAAAGCAAATTCCATCCTTATATGTAAAAAATGAGGACTAGAACTCGTGTCGCTTCCGTTGTGTTGTAATTTTAACGTCACCATCGAGGAGTTTTCATTCATTGAGATGTGAAATTAGAAGCTCTGCATTATCTTTTGTTAGGCTCGGACAAGACACTTGAGTGCACTTGAGTGAAAACATATTCCAGCTGCATAATTCACTTGTTTAATATGCCGAAAAGACGTGTAAAATAAACAGCTGTCAAACTATGTCATAGTCTTTTTCGCAAAGCAGACAACAGCAAGATTGAACAATTGGTCAAAATAAACGAGCTGTCTAACATGAGGATGCCCCAATGGGCGGGAAGAAGAGTCCGCCCTCTATTCACAAACTGTTAGCAATGAGGTGTTGACATTCCTACTCTCGCCATCCAGTCTGTTTCAATCGGGTGCCCTGATGGTCCCTCCCATTCCGCAATATTAGCATTCATTTAATATTAATGTATTTATAGGGTAAGGTGATGTAATGTTAGCCTAGCTCCTTCATTCGGCCTATGTACCAAATGTTTCATTAATTTAGCGATAATCAATAAAATCTTGTTGATATTAGGATGACCGATGTAATCCGAAGCAATTGAGACAATATTAAAAGTATGTAAAGTTTTAAGTGGTAATGCATGAATTTGTGGTTGTTTATATTTAAGTCGCTCATCTAAACACAAACCGATGGAACCAAATCATTGCATAGTGAATTATAATGTTTTAATTATTGAATGGCTGATAAATCACATATGAACATCACTTAAGAGTTTCGAGGCAGTTCTACTTTAGTTTGTATTGTGAAATGTTGTAAATCGAATACAGCCAGCAATGCCTTAATTAATAAAATTAGAAAAAAACAGTACAAAGACTGCATTTAGTAATACAATTCGTCGAATGAGACGAAGTTGCATCCATGAAAAGACCGAATTTGGTGCTTATAGACCGACATTAAATCCATATCCCTCGAATGTTTCTGACTTTATAAAAAGAGTTGCGTAACTTTTCATGATACATACTACCAAATGTCTTTTCAAACTTATTTTAGCAAATGTCTAACTAGTTGAATCTCGCTAACAGCTTAAAAACTTTATGAGTTATAATAAAAATTGTAATTGTTGCTATTTTAAATCGGTGGTGCTCATGCGAGTGAACTTCAATAAAACTCAATAATGCTGGATGGTTTTGGCAATGTTACTTGGGTTTGGACCGCTGGATTGTTTTTTTTTTAAATTAAAACGGTAGTTCTATCCTTCACTCGACATGAATTCACGGAGGACCTGCTTGTCAAGGTGTCTTCAAAGCAGTGCACAGTGGGGAAGAACTGATGAAAACTAAGGAAAAAATATGTAACCTTTGTCACTTTTAAGCGCGGCTTGTAAACAAGGTCATTTCTGTTTGAAAATTGTCTGGGAAATCGAATGCAACTGTTTTCAATCACCGCACGGATATGGTTATGGAGTTAACAAGCCTATTTTACCCCACTTCCCCTTATATTCTTGAATAATTTATAGATTTCTTTGCACCGAGAGGCTCAAGATCAACAAAATAGGACTAGTCCCATGTAAAATGGAAAGTCGAATAAAAGCTGTTTCAACCAACGCACGGCTTTGTGAACGAAGATATGGCTGGTTTTACTCCACTTCCCCATGTATTCTTGAATAGTTTATTGATATCTTTGCTCGGAGTGGCTCAAGATCAACTAACTATGACTAGTCCTATATAAAATTTCCTTAAAATCGAATAAAAGTTTTTTGATCTACCGAACGGTTCTGTGAACGAAGATTTGGCTATGTGGATGTGCTAATATATTTGTTCACAGAGCCGTGCGGTGGTTATAACAACCTCTATTTGATTTTCCAGGAAATTTCACATTGGACTAGTCCTATTTTATTGATCTTGAGCGTCTCCGAGCAAAGATATCTATAAATTATTCAATAATATAAGGGGGAGTAGGGTAAGATCAGCCATTTATTTGTTCACAGAGCCGTGCGGCAGATGAAGCAACTTTGATTCTTCAAGAAATTTTACATAGGACTAGTCCTATTTTGTTGATCTTGAGCCACTCCGAACAAAGATATCTTTAAACTATTCAAGAATACAAGGGGAAGTGGGGTAAAACCAGCCATATTTTTGTTCACAGATCAGTGCAGTTGTTGAAACAGCTTCTCTTCGATTTTCCAGGAAATTTCACATGGAATTAACACTATTTTGTTGATCTTGAGCCTCTCCGTGCAAAGATATCTATAAATTATTCAAGAATATAAGGGTAAGTGGGGTAAAATAAGCTCTATACCTCCACAACCATATCCATGGAGTGATTGAAATCAGTTTCATTTGATTCCCCAGACAATTTCCAAGCGGAAATGGCCTTGTTTACAATCCGCGCTTAGAAGCGACAAAAGTTACAGATTTTTTCATTAGTTTTCATCAGTTTTTGCCCACTGTGCAGTGCCTTGGATTTTCATAAAATATCCATGAGTAGTGAAAATGATTGCATCCCAGTGTAATTATGATGTTTATATTTCCGGTTTTCATGGTTACCGCTGTAACTTCTATGCCAACTGAATTTTGTTTGGGGCAATGAATGAAGTCGGCTCTAAGTGCGGATTAAAAATCTGCTTTCACTGTTGTTTCGATTATCGATCGGTAAGCATGAATTTGATTGGACGAAATCTGGATATCATCTCTTTGATGCTTTTTTATTATTAATGATTTTGAATCGACTACGAACATGGAACAACCTGAGCCGTCATCATCGTTCCATAAAAGTTGATGTAACAGTATTGAGCAAATTACCCCTGGTTCTTACATATTTTCCGACCCGACGGGTAATGATATTCATTGTGTTTATTGTATATCATTTCTGACATTTCGTTCATATTAAAAATGAACATGTTTACATAAATGCATATCAAAACATTTTGAAAATCGAACGTTCATTCCTCTGATTACCTTTGTTGTCACGAGTTATCATTTGATTTTCGCTTGATACTTATAGGTAGTCAATGTTATGTTGCCTGAAAATCCACGCTTTTGAATCTAACGAGCATGACTTTTATCAAGACTGCTTCAAGCGGATAAACAGATGTGCGGTGTATTTTTACGGTTCACGGTAAGCTTCCTTTACCCATTAATGGGTACGATTTATTATTATTGTTATTCCTCCTGTGGATTGTTTCAACATTTTACTGAAATACTGTGTCTACCCATTTAAATGGGTAGGCGCAGTTTTACGATAAAATGGGTAAAAATTTCCACAGGAGGAATAACAATAATAATAAATCGTACCCATTAATGGGTAAAGGAAGCTTACTGTGTTGGGTGTAGATGGCAGACAGATCGTGAAGAATATCAACTCTCGCGTTACAAGGACCAATGACGGTTTTCGCGCCGACTCAAACAAATGTCGGCAGCGCCTTCTCAGATTACAACGAAACTTTCTGGGTGTGTAGACCATGACTAGATAAGCCACTACTTAGTTTCTTCATTTTTTCTAGACTGTGTTTTGAAAGGCTAAGCACTTTTTATCGATTTTTTGCTAAATGAGTTTAATAAAAATGACTACTCCTACAAAAAGTGTTGTATGGGTGATTATCACAAAATAAGTCAAGTTTTAAGAAAAAGATATTGAAAACCAAAGTGAGCCCTACACTGCTCACACAAAATCATTCGAAAAATTCAAAGTCGATTTTAAAACACCATACTTTATTTCGATAAAATTTGTCGCAAGATAGGTAATTATGTTCCGTACCAACCGTTAATACATCGCAAGCTGGGCACTTTTATGAAACAAAGTTTTTCTAACAAAACTTTTTCATGTTCCATTGATTTTTTTTCAGTGTATTTTGTTATCAAAAACTTGATCAGTGAAGACCATAACCATCCCAGAATCCAATGAAACTCAATTTTTTTAGAGATTTTGTTCTATTTATTCAATTATTTGGAAAGGTATTAATGTTTGATCGCAATATGTATTGAATTTAACTTTTATATATTCATTTATTTATATTGTCTCATATACATAATATAATATTTGTCTTAGAACTAACAGATGTGCGGTGTACTTAACGGTTGGTGTAGGTGGAAGATAGATCGTAAAAGCACATGAACTCCTAATGCAACAAGCCCCAATATTCGTTGATCGATTTTCTTCATCGACATTCTTTTTGGTTTACCACAGGTTAAACCAACCGCCAGGGTTAGGTCGAGAGAATACGTTGCATTGCGGCGGCGTTATTCACAGACGAGAAAGTCTTCAAAGAGAACCGATCAAAGAGGATTCAAGGCTCTTTTCAAATGTTACGCGAAAACTGTGAAATGTATGCAGATCGGCCTAAACTAGCACACTTTTTAAGATTTCTTTAGTAGCAAAGGTTTCCTTACAAAACCATGTAGCTGTTGCTGACGTAGCTAGAGAGTTCTTGGATGGAAACAACGATTAATTAATCGACAGTTCGTATTACTCGCCAGGCTAGTATGCAGCTTAAAAGTAATGTCCATTAGGATAGAACAAGCAATGGTCGAAATGCTTTTACATCGGAAACAAATCCGTTTCTGTTTTCTTTGAATAAAAAGTCATGAACGAACGTTAACCTTATTTCATGAATTCTTGACTTTTATTCATGATTTAAATTACAGATGCAAGTCATGAACTTAGGTAAGCTTCATATTAGTCAAGATTCTTCTTTTCAAGAATTACAATAGCGAAGTAAGTACATCCACCTACGAAAGTATAGCTCTTCATCAGCACTAGGTTTGAATCCGAACGGTAGATTTATTTTTGTTTACAATCAGAGTCAATAAAGGCAGATTTGTCAGATTCATGCAAAAAGTTTTCAGTAACAGGAATTCAGCTCATGTTTTTGACCCGATTCATTCATGATTTCATTGGACAGAAAAATAGTTCATCATGTCATGAATATTGTTCATGATGTATATTCATAACACTGAAATACAATCACGTTCAAGTGAAATCACGACCGTTTTTTTCTCAGATTAAAGAACATTATTTCCGTGTAAAATACCGGAATTACTCACCTTTGTATGCAGCTGAAAAGGAGGGCAAGCTTCGTAACGTTGGTAACTCCTGCCCCTTTAATCTTAATATTAGGCTGTCACTTTTGCTTACGGAATAAAAATTCTTCGATTGATTCCGCAAGTAAAACTGACATTATTGAAATTAATTCAGGTCTTTACTTATCAACTGCATACGAGTTAAAACATTAATGTGTATGAAAAGTATAAACGTTTAATCGGTAGCCTTCTAGTGATCGTTTCCATGTACC
>JASCZW010004942.1:0-92511 GCA_034211315.2 Aedes japonicus
AGTAGGTGGTACCGTTGAGTAGGTGGAGATTCTACGGGGCTGAGCTGTAAGCCACCCGACGGGTCGCAGGTTGCGGATAGCGAACGGCCTCCAGATATGGAGGTTAGTTGTGAATTAAATAAACAGCCCCGGACAAGCAGCGGGGGCTGCCTAGGATGTGGGGGACTGAACAGTTATTGGACTCTGTTGAGTTTCTTCCAAAAACCCACACGTATCCGAAAAGCAGCCCTGTCAAAGCGAGCCACCCCGCTATAAGGGTAAAAGTTCAAGCCTCTACCAAGCCGAGCGTCTGACTCACCACGGAGGTGCGGCTCAAACAGCGTCTGTTCTGGTACCCAGCGGCTGAGTAAGAAATGCTGTATCGCGTCCAGCTAGATCCAAGGTGGCAGCCCCATCAGCGCGATCGTCCTAGTGTCCAGCTGGGACGCTAATCAATGCTGGCACGATGGCCATCCGGCGAGACAGGATGGTTGGCGTAGGCCCAATAAGCCGCCCATAAAAACCAAATATTACGAATAACATAGAAGAAAATACGACTCGATATAATCGGCAAAGACCCTCGCGACGAAAAAAGGATTACGATTGGAAACTCGGAACATGGAACTGCAAGTCGCTTTGCTTCGCTGGTTGCGACAGGATAATCTACGATGAACTACATCCCCGCAATTTCGATATCGTAGCGCTGCAGGAGCTTTGCTGGACGGGACAGAAAGTGTGGAAAAGCGGGCATCGAGCGGCTACCATCTACCAAAGCTGTGGCACCACCAACGAGCTGGGAACCGGTTTTATAGTGCAGGGCAAGACGCGGCAACGCGTAATCGGGTGGCAGCCGATTAACACAAGGATGTGTAAGTTAAGAATCAAGGGCCGTTTCTTTAACTACAGCATCATCAACGTGCACTGCCCGCACGAGGGGAGACCTGATGATGAGAAGGAAGCGTTCTACGCGCTGTTGGAGCAGACCTATGATAGCTGCTCCCCGCGAGACGTGAAAATCGTCATTGGCGACATGAATGCTCAAGTAGGAAGGGAGGCAATGTACAGACCGGTGATCGGGCCGAATAGCCTGCACACCGTATCGAACGACAACGGCCAACGATGCGTGAACTTTGCAGCCTCCCGTGGAATGGTAGTCCGAAGCACTTTCTTCCCCGCAAAGATATCCACAAAGCCACCTGGAGATCACCCGATCAACAAACTGAAAACCAAATCGACCACGTTCTAATCGACGGAAAATTCTTCTCCGACATCACCAATGTTCGCACATACCGCAGTGCGAATGTAGATTCGGACCATTACCTAGTAGCAGTATGCATGCGCTCAAAACTTTCGACTGTGGCTAACACGCGTCGAAATCGAACGCAGCGGCTCAACATCGACCGGCTGCGGGACAACGAAGTGGCCCTAAACTACGCGCAGCAGTTAGAGGCGGCACTACCAACGGAAGAGCAGCTAGGCGCCGCTACTCTTGAAGATGGCTGGAGAGATATCCGATCCGCCATAGGTATCACCGCATCAGCAGCACTAGGTACGGCGGCACCGAACCGAAGGAATGACTGGTTCGATAGTGAATGCGTGCAGTTAAAGGAGGAGAAGAATGCAGCAAGGGCGAGAATGTTGCAAGTCCGTACAAGAGCGAACGAGGCGCGATATAGACAGGCGCGGAACAGACAAAACTCGGTCTTCCGGAGGAAGAAGCGCCAGCAGGAAGAACGAGATCGCGAAGAGATGGAAGAGCTGTACCGCGTTAAGGACACACGGAAGTTCTACGAGAAGCTGAACCGCTCTCGCAAAGGCCATATGCCACAGGCCGACATGTGCAGAGATACTAACGGGGATATTCTCACGAACGAGCGTGAAGTGGTCGAAAGGTGGCGGCAGCATTACGACGAGCATCTAAATGGCGATGCGGCAGAGAACGAAGGTGGCATGGTACTGACCTTGGAAGCACGCGCGGAAGACGATAGATTCCCGGCTCCAGATCTGCAGGAGATTAAGGAGGAGATCGGCCGGCTGAAAAACAACAAGGCCGCTGGCGTAGACCAACTGCCAAGTGAGCTTCTAAAATACGGTGGTGAAGCACTGGCGAGAGCGCTGCACTGGGTCATTACCAAGATTTGGGAGGAAGAGGTTTTACCGGAGGAGTGGATGGAAGGAGTCGTGTGTCCCATCTATAAAAAGGGCGACAAGTTGGAGTGCGGCAACTACCGCGCGATCACATTGTTAAGCGCCGCCTACAAGGTACTCTCCCAAATTTTATGCCGCCGTCTATCACCGATTGCAAGAGAGTTCGTTGGGCAATATCAGGCAGGATTTATGGGCGAACGCGCAACTACGGACCAAGTGTTTGCCATCCGCCAAGTATTGCAAAAATGCCGCGAATACAATGTGCCCACACATCACCTGTTTATCGATTTCAAATCAGCGTACGACACAATTGATCGAGATCAGCTATGGCAGAGTATGCACGAATACGGTTTTCCGGACAAACTGACAAGATTGGTCAAGGCAACGATGGATCGAGTGATGTGCGTAGTACGGGTTTCAGGGACATTCTCGAGTCCCTTTGAAACTCGCAGAGGGTTACGGCAGGGTGATGGTCTTTCGTGCTTGCTGTTCAACATCGCTTTGGAGGGTGTAATAAGAAGAGCGGGGATAGACACGAGTGGCACGATTTTCAGAAAGTCCGGCCAGTTACTTGGTTTCGCCGATGACATCGACATCATGGCACGGAATTTTGAGAAGGTGGCAGAAATGTACACTCGACTGAAGGCTGAGGCCAAACGGATCGGACTGGCCATTAACGTGTCGAAGACAAAGTACATGCTAGGAAGAGGCTCTAGGAAGAAACGGCGAGTCTCCCAGCTCGAGTTTGTATCGACGGCGATGAAATCGAGGTGGTCAACGAATTCGTGTACTTGGGCTCACTGGTGACCGCCGATAACGACACCAGCAGAGAAATTCAGAGGCGTATTATGGCAGGAAACCGTGCTTATTTTGGACTCCGCAAAACTCTCCGGTCGAAAAAAGTTCGCCATCGCACGAAATTAACCATCTACAAAACGCTGATTAGACCGGTAGTCCTCTATGGACATGAAGCGTGGACTATGCGCGCAGAGGACCAACGCGCCCTTGGAGTTTTCGAACGGAAGGTGTTGCGTACCATCTACGGCGGAGTGCAGATGGAAGACGGATCGTGGAGAAGGCGAATGAACCATGAGTTGCATCAGCTGCTAGGAGAACCTACAATCGTCCACACCACGAAGATCGGGCGATTACGATGGGCCGGGCATGTCACCAGAATGTCGGATAACAACCCGGCAAAAATGGTTCTCGTCAATAATCCGACTGGAACACGACGAAGAGGTGCGCAGCGCGCAAGGTGGATCGACCAGGTGGAGGATGATTTGCGGACACTTCGCAGACTGCGCGGCTGGCGACAGCTGGCCATGGACCGAGTGCAATGGAGACGACTTCTATGTACAGCAAGGGACACACAGGCCTTAGACTGATTGGTAAGGTAAGTAAGGCAGGCCATCTGTACCGGTGGCTAGAATAGCAATGTTTACATTGCCTTCCCTGAAGCGACACAATTGTTTCGTTTTATTCTGGCCGGATTTGGCATCTTGGCACTACGGAAAAAAGGCCATGGCGAAGTATGCTGCCAACAACGTTCATGTGGTGCCCATGGACAAGAACCCTTCCAACACGCTAGAGCTCCGCCCTATCAAACAATATTGGGCCACCGTCAACCGGAACCTTAAGAAGACACAAAAAGCTGATGCGAGCAAGAAACAGTTCAAGGCAAACTGGCGTTCTGCGGCGAATAAAGTGGGCAAGGAGACTGTTCAAAATCTTATGGCAGGTGTTAAACGAAAGACCCGACATGTCGCGTTCGGTAAAAAGGAAGCTTAGATGAATATTTCTCCTGTATTCTGTATTAACTAAACTTGAAGAAGAAAAATAGTTTGACTTATTTAGTAAGGAGTGTATCGAATATAAGCTATCCACATACATTTGCGTTGTACGCATGTATTTGTGATGGTTTTTTATTCTCTGAACACTGCATGCCGTGCGTTTGACTGTCAGCTTTCTTTTGTTTACTTGTTTGTGCGGTTCAAATTCTGCGTTTTCAAAATGTCGCGTATTGAAAAGGAAGTGAAAATTAAGGTTCTGGACACATGGCTAAGTTAAAAGGATATTACTATGCGAAAATTGGCGAAGCGGTTTGGAATTCATCATGCGAGTGTGAAAACCATCATTAATAAGTTTGGGGAACACTATTCTTTGGATGAGCTACCAGAAAGAGTCAGAAAACCCGGTTCTTCCAACCCGAAACTAGAGCAGAAAGTCGTATCTCTAATCATGAAGAACAAATCAATGTCAATACGTGATTTGGCCAAAAAAGCAGGAACGAGTTTCGGAATGATCCAGCGTATCAAGAGGCGAAACCACCTGAAGACCTACAAGAAGCAGAAAGTCTCGAAACAAAGTGCAGAACAGAAGAAGCGAGCAGCAACAAGGGCCCGGAAATTGTATTCGCGTATTTTGCAGCGTCCGGATGCATGCGTTTTGATGGACGATGAGACCTATGTAAAGGAGGACTCAAAAACCCTTCCAGGCCCACAATACTTTAATGCCGTCATTGGGGAGGATGTGAGCGATGCGGACAGGTCGATTCAAGTGGATAAATTCCGTCGAAAGGTACTGGTATGGCAAGCAATATGTTCCTGTGGTTTGAAGTCAACCATTTTTCACACTACCGGAACTATAAATGCGGAAATATATCTATCTGAGTGTCTCCAGAAGAGATTGTTGCCTTTATGTAAGAAGCATAGTACACCTCCACTGTTTTGGCCGGATTTAGCGTCGGCTCACTATGCCAAAACCACTCTCAATTGGCTTGCGGATAAGGGTATAGATTTCGTTGAGAAAAATATCAATCCACCAAATTGCCCTCAGCTTCAACCCATCGAACGTTACTGGGCAATCGTGAAGAGGGTCTTCAAGAAGACTGGTAAGGCATTCAGCAGAGTTAAAAAAAATTGGGCTCAAGCGTCCACAAAATGCGATGCAACACTTGTCTGGAACTTGATGAAGAGCATTCGATTCAAAGTTCGAAAATTCGTGAAGGAATAACTTAAATTTCATCCGGTCTTCATTATGTTCAAGTTTAACCTCGTACAATAAAGGATCAATTTTTTGTATGAATAAAATATCGGTCTTCAACATAATTTGAACGAAAGTTTGTGGATAGCTTATTTTCGATACACTCCTTATTTACAACTTTGATCGACTCACACACATAACTGTTTGGCCAAATTTTGATCGGAACACCCTTAAGTTCATGGGCTAATCAGCTCCATGTAATAAAATAATTTCGACTAATGACCGAAAAGAATGCATTCTTGATATCAAAATACGGATATTACAAAAAATTCAAATGAACACCAGCGCCACGTAGTGGACGAGATCTGATCTAATGTGTACACCATACGCCCTGACCCCTTGAAAATCTTTTTCAAATACAGGTATACCTCGATACTACGTACATCAAGTTTCTCACTTCAAATCGCAATTTCATAAAAACAATTGAATGTATCTGAAATCAAATACAACGAAAATAAAGAGCATTTTTCTGCTCTTTCTTTTGATTGTATAAGATTTCAGATCAATCTGTTGTCTTTGTAGAATTAGAAGTGAGAAAGTTAATGTACGTACTATCGAGGTATACCTTTACGCCATTTTGCGATATGTCAATAATCCGAGATCCAGATTATGCAGTAACTTACATACACACTTGCGTCACAGTGTAAGATAATTCTGAACTGTTGAGTCTGGAAGCTCAGAATTTTAAAACACACTTTCCTGAGAACAATAAAATTTTACACAATCTTGATCTCAACTATTTGTATACACAAAGTCCATATTAACACTAGCGCCACGTAACGGACGAGTTCTGTACTTATGTTAACAACAACCGAAAGGCCTCAATCAACCAAACATCTCTACCTAAGACACCAACTTGTTATATGTCAAGTATCTCGAGATTTAGGTCATAAAGTAAGTTTACCTGCACACTAGCACAAATACGGTTTTCGGTGGTTTTGGGACCTTAGCTAAAGGGTGTATTCGATAAAAATGGCACACACATATATACTCATCAAAATTAAACTGATTATCGGATTTTCTTGAAATTTTCAGGGAATGAAGAACTACTAATGAGTTTTGATTTACAACATTTGTTTTATTCAATTTCGTCTCCCATCCCGAATAGACCTGTGCGCCGATCTATTTTGAATCGGCGGCGGCGTATATGGTATTTTCAAACGGCGGCGGCGGCGCAGCCGGCGCCACGCCGCGGTCGTTCTTGGCGGCGGCGGCGTGGATCGGCGCGGGCATAAATTATGCCTTCGACATTTCCTCATGCTTATCCCTTTTAACTGTTTGACTTTTACGTGCAATAATAAGACTAAAGAGTGATCCAAGTCTTATATTTTGATAGAAAACCCGGATATCCATAGTGTTATAATACTCAAGTCGATGAATTGACGTGGAACAGTGTGTGTACAAATATATGAGACCTAACATTATGGAATTTGTTCATCACAAGTCGACGGGGAATTTGGCTTTCCAAGCAATCAAAAGTCCTGATACAAGGGTGTTTTTGGCTTTTCCAGCAAATCGAAATATTATGATGAGAAATCTATGCAGCTCACTTTTTAAGTAATTAACCGAACTTTCTAGTTCGCATTCAATGTTTAAGCTTCTAGCACCATTCTTACCGACTTCTAGAAAAAAAAACTTTGAAGTTCACGAAATGTTCATACCAGAGATTGAAGAGAATACTATTAAGCTCATAAAACACACCTCAAACAAACTAAACAAAACCAAAAAAGAAAAACACAAAAGCCATTTATATTTGACACTTTTGTTCTTCTTTATTCCTGCCGAAAATTTATTTTTAGAATGCTGCGTTTTGAAATGATGATTGAGTTCAATTTGATGATTTTTCTTAAGTAAATCAAATTTTTCATAAACACCTACTACTTAGTCTTCAACTCGAGTCCTCTCTCTTTAAAACCGGGATACTAACCACTGTGCCATATGCTTTGATTTTACTAGAAGCGTTGATTCCATATACTAGTACTTTTTTGCTCCCTATAATCTTATCTGAACCTAAGAGTCTCTGATTAGTTTATCTAAAACTCAATCTGAACTGCTAATTAGCTTGATTACTCAACCTTGTTGAGGGACTGCTTTATTTTCTGCATCCCACTAAGCTAACTATTTTAACGATGGTAGTAGAATAAGCATTTTTTTACTGTATTTGGAAAATCATTTTTTTGCTCTTGTATCTCGTCAAACTTGGAACATCACACCAGATTACTCTTCAAAGGTAAAGAATCTTTTTGACATTTTTTAGGGTTACTCAAGACTTAACGTGTACTTCAAAAAGTAGGAAAGAAGTTCAAAATAGATGTATTGTGACCTTTTACGCTGATTAAAAGTACGGTGAGTACTTTAATTGAACTTTCTGTTAGAGATTTTTTGAAGTTCAATGCAAGTTCTCAACGAAGAACATATTAACTTGAAAGTTGCGTTGAATATCAACAAGAAACTTTTCTTGAACTTTCAAGTTGCTTTTAATGTTAATCACACTTTGAACAGAATTAAGTTCTGCCTGTACGTGAATTGTCGTTTTACACAGCAAAAAAGTTCCATGGAACTACATTTCAACTAAAACTGAACTTCTAATTTCTCATCTCAAGTGAATTTCGCTTTGGTTGCTGCTTGGGTTCTGTCTGTATTAATAAACTTAACCAGTGTATATATAAGTAATAACCAAATAGAATAAAACTGTCATTATTATGCAAACATGGGAAAGTGTTCAAATGTGGGTCTATGGATCTAAAATTCGGCCTATCGGTAAAATTTAACTGTCTCTAATTTTTCTTCATATTGATATGTAACTTTTCTGTGGGGGTTTGACCAAAGTCTACGCTCCATACAAAAATTCAAAAAAATGTATGGAGAAAAGTCTACGTGGGGAGAGGGGAGAGGTCTGAGATTGTCAAAAATGAGTCTACGTGGTTTATGCACAGGTCCTAAGTGAGACAACCTTGTGCTGAACTGGCCGGCATGACGTGGCGCAAGGGCTCAGTAGGGATTCTTTGTCATGAAGCTAAGAGTTTAGTTTTTATTATCTAAAAACATAAAACTCTGAAAATCTAAAAATCTAAAAATCTAAAAATCTAAATATCTAAAAATCTAAAAATCTAAAAATCTGAAAATCTAAAACTCTAGAGATCTAAATATCTAAAAACCTACAAATCTAAAAATCTAAAAATCTAAAAATCTAAAAGTCTAAAAATTTAAAAACCTAAAAAATATAAAATCTTAAAACCTGAAAATCTAAAAATCTAAAAATCTTAAAATCTAAATATCTAAAAATCTAAAAATTCTAAAATCTAAATATCTAAAAATCTATTAGAAATCCAAAAATCTAAAATTCTAAAATTCTAGGAATGCTTGAAAATTTAAAAATTTAAAAATCTTATATCCAAAAATCTGAAAATCTAAGAATCTAAATATCTAAAAATCTAAAAAGCCTAATATCTAAATATTTAAAAATCTACTAGAAGTCTTAAAATCCAAAAATCTAAAATTGTATGTACCTAAAAATCTACTAGAAATCTAAAATTCTTAAAATCCTAATATTGTAATATCTAAAAATCTAAAAATCTCAAAAATTATAAGCTAAATATCTAAAAATCCACTTGAAATCTAAACATCTAAAAATACAAAAATCTAAAAATCGGAATACCTAAAAATCTACTAGAAATCTAAAAACCTAAAACTCTAAATATTTAAAAATTCTGGGATTTTTAAACTCGGTCACTAAATTCTTCTATTTACACTCTGTGTATTGTCTGGCCAAATTAAAAAAAAAACTGATAATAATAGAAGAAAACCCGCCAAAGCCGGCATTTCCCCTTTCTTTAAATCTGAGAATAAAAATAAATAAATATCTAAAAAATTTATGATTGAAAAAATTAAGAAACTAAAATTTTTGATACTTTTAGTTTCTTATAAATAAATTAACAATAAAAAAAATTCAAATTGCTATAAAAATCATATATTCAGGAGCTTAAAGATCCAAACATCAACCAAATTTTAATGAGTTTAGAGCAGTGACCGAACTATCAATATTTTTACAACATTACTACAATCGCGTATAAAACAGCGTCCACTATGTACTGATTTACCGGTAACTTCAGTTGTTATCCAATTTATTTGATTCGGGATTTGTCATGTTCATAGTCGTTTGTACATATGATGACCTTATTGTGTTGTACCTAAAAACTGGTGTACTGATGATAAAGTGTCCCAAACAACATTGATAATAGAAAAAAAAAAAACAATCATAAAATGTTATCAACCTGACGACACTGATCTTAGTCGACCTGCAGGACCATACACTACAGTAGCGTGCTTGCCACCGCGTGGGTAGTCACCCGTACTACCATTTCTTCGGGTCCATTGGGGGAGCACTTAGCGTCAACGTACGGTCTTTAAATTTAAGTATGTTTGTTTTCTAGTCAAGACAAACATTTCAAGAGGTGGAATTCTTAACTTGACATTTTTTTCAAAATAAGGGATGGCCTAATGGGTAGCCTTTGTGCGATGAGAATTTTACGAAAGAAATCATTGTTTACGTTTGTCAGTTAGGTCCTTATGAAAAATCTTTATCGATATAATAAATTTAAAAAACACCTCTTATTAACACTGCCTTGACTATTCAATGCAAACATCTGGTATGTCCAATCACTGTTAATTAACACTGATTGTTAAAGATGGTTTTTGAACTTTCTCACGCCTAACAAAATGCTATCATGTTGTGGAAATAAACTCTATTTGTTTAAGACAACGAGCGTTCAGACTACGAGCTATATCACTTGATATAGCGAATCTTGATATGAGCCGTCAGATGCATTATATCCAGTGAAAAGTAGATGTACGAACATTGATATGAAGCTAGTCTATATCAAGTGATATAGCTCGTAGACTGAACGGCACATTACATTTTCTTATATTTTTGACAAAATTATGAAATAACATTAATCATATTTAATGATTCGTTAATTATGAAGAATATATGAAAGTTTGAAGGTTACCTTTGCTCAACCATATTTAATATATCGCCTAAGCATAGATATATAGTTGTGTTTTATTCACCAGTATTCACTACAATGTTTAGTTTATTTCTTAATTATTGGTTACCTCATACTTCAGAATATGTTTTCACTGGATTTAAATCCCAGTGCATTTTAAATGTGGCTGAATTTTTGATTTTCCGTGTCGAAGTAACAAATTACATCCGAACAAAATGTTTGGACAAGGTTCCCGAGGGGGTTTTGAGCTTTTGTTTTGCTTCGATTAGACATACATTGCAAAACACTTTGTCAGGAAGCAAATGATGTGTAAAACCATTTTTGACACGTTTTAGTGCACCAATTGTTTTCAATACATCGCTGGTTCGATTACGATTATTTGTGGTATCAATATGTACACTTGCGGTGGAAATTTTCTCCACATTTAAGGCGGACATTTCATTATTTTTAAAGTCAAGTTCACTCGCGAAATTACCAAAATACGAGACACGAATATGTACAATGAAGTTTCTAAAACGAAACGACAAAGCTGATCAGTGTTTCACACGGAAACCCTTTGGATGGCACATCTCATCGAGATGTTATAATTTATCATCAGTAATAAAAGCAGGTTTCTGAAGGGCTAATGAACTTAACTTAACTAAACTTAAAGCATATACGGTGACAATTTTTATCGGCGTGACTCAAATTGCCCGGCGGCGCGGGTAAAAAAATGCAGCGGCGCGCCGGTCGAAAAATCGTCGGCGGCGGCGGCGTGGCCCATCAAATTTTGTACAACCGATTTTCCCAGTGTTTTTGTTGTTTTTACCCAAATTTTCTTTAATTCTAGCTCTGTTTTTATAGTTTTGGGATGTTTGCGAAGTTCCATTTTCATAATTGCCCAGAATTTTTCAATTGGACGAAGTTCTGGTGAATTTGATGGGTTCATATCCTTTGGCACAAAATTGACTCCGTTGGCTCGGTACCACTCCAATACGTTTCGAGCGTAGTGGCAGGATGCTAGATCAGGCCAAAACAGAGTTGATCCTTTGTGCTTCTTGATGAATGGCAAGAGACGCTTCTTAAGGCACTCTTCCGTGTAAATCTCACCGTTTATTGTTCCGGAAGTGATGAAGGGAGCACTTATTTCACCACTTCCGCAAATCGCCTGCCAGATTAGAAACTTCTTTGCAAATTTCGATAGTTTCTTCTTTCGAACATCCTCCGGAACATCGAACTTCGACTTGGCAACGAAGTATTCTTGCCCAGGAAGTTGACGGAACTCGGCCTTGACGTATGTTTCGTCAACCATCACGATGCAACCGGATTTGGTGAGCAGCTTCGTGTAAAGTTTCCGGGCGCGGGTTTTCGCAGTGATGTTTTGTTTTTCATTCCGGTTTGGGGCTTTTTGCACTTTGTAAACATGTAACCCAGCACGCTTCATGGTTTTCTGCACAAAACCGACTGACACTTTAGACTTTTTAGCGACATCTCGAATTGACATGTTTGGACGGTTCTTGAATTGTTGTACGACTTTCCTGGCCATTTTACTGTCCATTGGACCACTTTTACGACCACTCCCTTCCTTCCTTTGGACACTCAGACGCTCCTTGAAGGTTCTTATTACACGAGACACAGTTGTATTTGCAATTCCAAGCCTTTTAGCAATCCACCGGTGGGACGCCCCTGGATTTTGATTGTGAGTGCACAAAATTTTCTCACGGACAATTTCTTGTTTCGACGACATGACTGGAACTACTGAATGTATAACTATGAAACTTGGCAGATGTAAATAATACACTATGGATAAGATCTACTCAAATGTCTAGGTTTTTTACTCATACGATTCAAAAGTTACAGAAGATTTTCTGTGTGCCATTTTTTTTCGAACTCCCCCCTAACGAAAACTGGCATGGAGCTCTGAATCTAAAATCTCTCTGTCGACCACTGTAATCTTACAATTCCCTTAGTAATTGTGTCATTTTCAAGTGAATGTTATTATTTGCCTATTGTAAGGAGCAAAAGAATGGGTCCACTCATGTTCCTTATCGGTTAACCGAATAATAACCAAATTGGCTTCCATCGAGTAATGCAAATAATGTTATAGAAATGAGGAAAGAACCGAAATCAGAAGCGCAATCTAATGAAGAAAATAGGCAAATAAATTTTTTTACTAGTATCATAAGTATCGCATGCTCATTATGAATTGCCCAAAGTCAAACAATGCTACTCATTTGAAGATTGAACAAAAGATCCTTCTCATGTTCATCACTCATTGAGCTACAATCACAGCAAGTCTTAATCAGCTACATTTTCTGCCTGAAATAAGCACTCCAAAAGTCTTAATTGAGTTGTTCGAAGCAACCATAACGTCCCACACTCTCATCGGTCCATCAATAACCAACTGCTGTGAATATACATCATCAATTTCGATTTCTTCAGAAAAGGAAGTTTTGATTACACTCCTATTTATTTCCAATCCCATCCAACATCCAACACTTTTACCATGAAACGAACTCCCTATTCCGGTTTATTGGGAACCGAAATTGGCATCTCTTGACACGGTAGGCGTTCAAATGAATCTCTCTTCAAACAGTGGGAACCGTTTGCCAGGACAGGAGTCCTCCTAATCTACAGTATATGGTATGTGTGTGTGCCGTTCGGAGGCGGTTAGTGAAATCAGCTACCGAATCGAGCCAAACACGTGGCGCCGTTATTGACAGCACGTGTGTTTTGGTTATTTCTTTTTAAAAATTTCAATTGTTCATTTCTTTCCTTCTCGAAGCGGACTTTTTTTGTTGTTAATCCCCGAGTCATTCAACTTGAGCGTGGCACACTGGCGGAAACTTTCAGGGGAGCAAAATATTTTCGTTTAATCTACAAATAAAACATCACTCTAATGTGATCAAAACACGAGGAGGAAAAAAGCTGGTCACGTGCCGTCTGGAGACAGCCTCCCAAAAGTCGATCTCGCGTACACCACCATTAAGGGCGTTTTGTCGAACGCAAATGATTCATTTAGCATCGAACGGCAGGCAGGCACTTCCTTCTTCCCTTATCTTGCGTGCGAGACGAGTTCAGACAGGGGTGATAAACCAAACCCGAACGAGAACGAGTTGTCGGGAGATGAAGGATTAGGCCGATGATGCGTGAGCAATAGTGAGGTTCTGGTATTTACTCCTTTCGGCGCTAATCCTTGCTTCGAGGGATCTCACTTTAACGGGTTTGTTGTTCACATGTACTCGGGAGGTAAAGGAGTAGAATGTGGCCGTGTGCCACACCAGCAGGGATTCAACCTCACCGGAGAGGGGTTGCAAAGTGAATTATTGGACGTATTAATATTTACAGGCTAAGTGAAGTCGATGATGACGTTGGCGGATGCCTTTGTGATGCTGAATAGCTGACCTGCTGTCGGGTGGTTGCTTTCAAGCCAATTCAAGGAGTGCTGTATCAATCTCTGTGGCGAACGGTTTGAGGGCAGGATATAATTAAATAAAACAGCAGGAAATTAAACGGATATATGATATATTGGATGAAGTTTGTATTATTTTTTTCCCAACAGAAGTGGAATAATGGTGATTGGTCGATGTTCAGGAAAAGAGGTGGAAGTGCGAAATGACAATGACAATGATTTTTGTTTTTCCATTTTCCTCTTAACTGGTTTGGACTCAATTATGGGCGATATACAATGAATGATCAGAAATTATGAGATCCGGATGAGACACAGGTATACTTTATTTTCACTACATCAGACAAAAAATTCTTGAATATTTTTTCATCAAGTTCCTGTATTTGCGAGGCGCAATTGCGTTAGCATTACGGAGCTGATAATTCCTAGTTTGTTTTTTTAAAATATGGGCGACTTACCACGGCGTTTAGTAAGACCGTTTACTCGCGGTTTACCCAAAGTAAGAAGGGATAATATTTTTGGGATGGATTGAAAAAAGGAACATGGAAATAGAATGCTGTAGTCTTATCAGAGAGTTGTCGCCAGCACTAAAATCTGTATCCACATTAATCCGGACACCTTCAAATCATTGTAACTTTTGAAATATTGCACGTAGGAATGAAAAACTTCATTGTGGTATAGCTGAGAGTCTATGACGCAAAAGACTACGAGTGATGTTTACATTTCATGTTTAGTATTCAAGATGGCGACGAAAGAAAAACAAATGCGAGAGCGAATTTTGTACGGGCGTACGGCAAATCCTGACATGTCAATACGGAACCTTGCAAAAACAATGAATTTACCTAAATCCACTGTTCACGATGTGCACAAATCATTTTCGGCACGTTTGACGGTGGAGAGGAAACCGAGAAGTGACAAAAACATTGGACGAGCTGATCCTGGCATGGACCGAAAGGTGAAAAGGATGTTAATGAAAAACCCAAATCTCTCCATTTGAACGGTGGCTCGTAAAATAGGGATGTCGCCTTGGGACTTAAGTCGTATGAACTAAAAACAGTTTCAAATCGCAACGACAAACAGAACTTGGCAGCAAAATCAATGGTTGACGTTTGTACTGCGAATATTTGACGAAGTTTTCATGCGTTGTTATGGACGATGAAACTTATGCCCTGGGGAATTTCAAGCAGCTTCCAGGGCTTGCTTTTTATACTGCTATGGCCAGAAATGCTACAGCTGAACATTTCAGAATGAAGAAGGCATCGAAATTTCCCTTGAAAATACCTTGTGTGGCAAGCAATTTGCACGTGTGGAAAAAAGAGTAAATCTTTCGTCACTACAGGCAGAATCAACAAGGAGATCTATCAGAAAGAGTGTCTGCAGAAGCGATTGCTACCCTTCATCAAAAGTCACAAAGAAAAATCTTTGTTCGGGCCCGATTTGGTATCATGCCACTAAGCTAAAACTGTGATGTAGTGGTACCAAGCAAATCAAGTGAACATTGTACCAAAAACCTCAAACCGGCTAAATTACCCAGAGCTACGACCAATCGAGAGATATTGGGCTCTGATGAAGCGGAGGCTTTCTGGAAAGAAGCAAGGAGTCAAAGACATCAAACACTTCTAGCAAATTTGTACAAAGACGGCTTCTACGATTTCTGAAGAGTCTGTTCAAACCCTAATGGACGGAGTTAAACGCAAAGCTCGAAAATTTTATTCAAATACCGAATAACTATGTTTTGTCTACACGAATTGTTAAAACACATTCCATGAATCTAAAATAAACAACTGCGACGGAAATAAAAAGCGAAATTTATGTTTTATTCATGTTTTGAAGTGTCCGAATTATTGCGGATACAGACCTTCCCTAGTAGCACACTTGTTGCCATTCAGTTGAGATAACATAAATAAGACTTACTAAGTCATAATCAAGTTACTACAACTAATTATGATCGAAATGTGCTACTTGGGTTAGAAAGTTGTGCGGTATGAGCAGGGGTCTGTTCTTGTGTTTGGCTGATGGCGGTGATTGAAACCGATTCTGTAGAGATGTTACTCCTGACAGAACTTAAAGACTCATGTTATGGGTTGTTACATGTTATGTTGTTATGAGCTGAGGGCATACAGCCAAGAGCAATTTGCAAACAACGATATTGAATTGGTTCCATTTTTATAAGTTGACTTTTTCTTGCAGAAAGAAATTAAAAGGAGCTATATTCTATAAAAGAGAATAGAGGATGTCCCACATGAAATTGCATCACGGAAAAAAACGCCGTAGAACATTACTTATTTGAAATTTTCTCTTGAAAGTTTGGGCGGAAATAGTTGGGAGTGTTTTTTTGTTGTTGTATTTTTATCGCTGTCCTGTCCATTTCTCGAACAATTGAAAAAAAGACCTCACCCGAAAAGCAACTTTGATGATTTTGCACCAGCACCTGGAAAATCCTCAACTCTTTCATCAGGACATCGAAAAACAACTCGGAATCGTGCAGTCAGCGAGTCGTGTAATTAAATGTTACTACGAAACTCTAAGCATCGAACGGTCAGAACTGATGTTCTCTTAGTGATCAGGATAACAAGCGTGTTGTGAAAGCGTTTGAGCGGAATCACAGTGTTTCGGTCAGGGATGTGGATAAAAGGTCAAACTGTCCAAATCTTTCGTTCAGAGAGGCAAGGACCCGGGGGAGTGCATACGTACAAAGTGCAGAAGGCTCCAAATTGTGACGAACGGCAACATACGGTGGCAACGTCATGGGCCCGGAAACTGTACACCAAGATGCTGACAAAGCCTCTATTCTCATCATGGATGATGAAACTTACGTCAAGAGGGACTTCCAGCATCTTCTGGGGCTACTGTTCTTAATCGACACGAAGGTTCTACGATCTTCTGGCTGGAAGTAGCTTCGTGCCAGTATTCCAATGTTATCATACCCAAGGACATACATACATTTTGAACTAATGTTTACACTATGATGTTTAAGAAAGTAACTTTCTATCTGCAAAGGATCACGACATATTCTATGATGAAACCAAAAACGTCAAACCCCATATATCACTCGAGATCCTCCTGATAGTGTTTTGCAGTTTTTTTTGACAAAATATGCTCGGTCATAACTTTTTCCGGTGAAGTCGTATCATATTTTATAATTTTTAATATACAATTTTTTACGAAGGTCACTTATTGAATGTCAGATTTTACATTTTACTAGCATATTTGAACAAGATATTATGCTTTTTTTTATTTTTTTTCCCGTGATCATATATGCGTAAGCATTTGACTTAACAACATTCCTTTTAATTCTACTATGAGCTTATCTTTTGACAGATAGGCCTATTTTGTCTGCTACTTACAAACTTCTTCAGTGTCGAGTGCTCAAAATTGAAGAAGTCTGTAAGTAGCAGACGAAATAGGCCTTTCTGTCAAAAGATAAGCTCGTAGTAGAATTAAAAGGAATTTGGGCGCGTTTACTAGCGAAAATTTGAATAAGTGTTTCAAGGTTTTATTTTTTATTTTTTAAAAAGTGATCAAATGAAGTGTTAATTTTAAATTCTCCTAGTTTCCCAATCACAATCGTTCTACTAATATGCTCATAAAAGTTTTTTTTTGAATAGTTTTTAAAAAATGTGAAAATAACAGAGTTTACCGGACTACAAAGTTGACCATCTTAAACACATTGATTCAACCGCTGGCCTTCTACGACCATGAAACATAGACAATGCTCGCAGAGGTGTATACGTGTTGTGTAAACTGCGTAAACCGTTCACACCACATACACCAATCGACTACGATGGGCTGGGTACATCGTAAGGACGTCCGACAACAAGCCGGTACTAAAGAATGCATTAGAAAGCAGCCTAAGGGTCCTTTTCAAACTGCGCAACGAGCAGGCGCCATCCTTGGGAATTGGAGACTATATACAACAGAGGAAACTCAGGCATTGGTCTGATTAGTTAACGTGTTGTGTAAGTCTTCGAGTACATATATTTCGTCGTCCATTATGATAGGGTAAGGGGATGTAATGTTTGCCCAGCTCCTTCATTCGGCTTGTGTTCCAAATGTGTCATTAATTTAGCGATAATTAACAAAATCATGTTGCTATTATAATGATCGCTGTAATCCAAAGCAATTGAGACAATATTAATCTACTTATAGTTGTTCACTTCCGCTTAATTTTTGATTTCTTGAACTTTAAGAGCATCATGATTTCACTGGTTAAACTGAACATATGATTTACACGATCTTCAAGTGATCTAAATTTGTCTTAATCGAATCGATAAAGCAAATAATGCAGTCTGGATGTACAAAAAATAGTTACACTTTACAAACTAACTGTTCACCTAGCTTAAATAACAAATGATTTTACAAGAAAATCGTAGACCCAATGTTGAGGACATATTTGTTTGTGTGTTCCCAACTCTGGCCTGTTGTATCAATAACGTAGTAAAAAGGTTGTTATTGGTAAAATTTTAATTGGAATTGCATCAATTTGCTATTTTTACATTCAAGTGGCTCATCTAAACACAAACCGAAAGAACAAAATCATTGTGTATAGTGAATTATAATGTTTTCATTATTGAAGGGCTGATAAATCATATATGAACATCACTTAAGTGTTTCAAGGCAGTTTTACCTGAGTTTGTCTTGTAAAATGTTGTATAAGGTAAATAAAATCCAGCAAGCAATGCCTTAACTCATAAAATTAGAAAAAAAAACCCGTACAAAGACTGCATTTAGTAACTAATTCATCTAATGGGACGAAGTTGCATCCATGAATAGACCCAATTTGGTGCTTTAAATTTTGATTGGTGCTTATAGACCGACATTAAATCCATATCCCTCGAAAGTTTCTTACTTTATAAAAAGAATTGTGTAACTTTTCGTGATACATACTACCAAATGTCTTATCAAACTTATGTTAGCAAGTGTATAACTGGTTGAATCTTGCTTATAGCTTAAATACTTTATGAGTTATAATAAAAAATTTGATCGATCATTGCATAAAAGGCTGAGTTAGGGGCACATACCCTTTAATTGAACAGTATGTTGCAATTGTTACATTTTTTCTCGTTAAATTGGAAAACTTAAAAACACATTTTATAAAAACTCAACAATCTATCTTCTTGAAATAAAAAAAAAAATGGCTAAAAGAGGAGTATGTAGTACCTTGTGATTTTTCTGATATTTTCAG
This sequence comes from Aedes japonicus, assembly GCA_034211315.2. Classification (NCBI taxonomy): domain Eukaryota; kingdom Metazoa; phylum Arthropoda; class Insecta; order Diptera; family Culicidae; genus Aedes; species Aedes japonicus. The sequence continues at coordinate 18,749 of JASCZW010004942.1, forward strand.
CTTTGTATTGCAAATTATCCTTTTTAAATACATAATCAAGAAAACATGCAAGTTAAGCATTGTATTTTCATACAAAGTTCCAAAGATTTGAGACATGATTAAATTGATATTTATTAATTGATTTATTATTATTAATTTATTAATTGATTGCTCTTTTAAGGCTTGGATAAACATATGAAAATCAAAAAAATATTTTTTATGTCAGATGGTGCTGCACCCCAACATTTGAACCGAAAAAATTTCTCTAGCCTTTACAAATTCAAACCAAAGTATAAAATGAATGTCCAATAGCATTTTTTTTTAAATATTGTATGCAAAATAAAAAAATCGAAGAGAAGAAGAGTTGACCCAACCTTTCTGTTTTTTTAACAGTGTATAGTTGTTTTCAAGATGGACAAATTATTACCTTAAACTTTGCCAATCATCATACTCAGCAAACTAATCGTTTTGGTCCTACAATTTTCTCTAACTTTCAATACCATTTTTAAACAAACCCGTTTGGAAACATAGTCGTATTCTTAAGTGATTCAATTGTCGTCCAATTGGAAAATATTGGACAATTATTATTGAAAAAATATGCAAACAATCAAAAAACTATTTGGTTTACCAAAGTAGAGGAAGAGATGACAGATCAAGTTGACAGCTCTACTGCGCAAAAAATGTTGGGCAGTATTATGCGAAGTGCTGGATAATACGGCCAAAGAGCTGATGAATAATTTGGATTGTTTTCTTTGAAGTCCATAAATTCCCAGCAAATTATTTGATAAATGCCTCATTTTGTGTGGCTTAGTACCAAGTGGGTCAGGCTTTGTATCGACTGTAGTTTCAACGCTGACCAATTTTGTTTAGATGTTTATTTTGACAGTTACGATATAACGATTGCTGAAGGGTGACTTGATCCATAAGATATATCAAATTAGAATTTTGATATAAATATCAATTCAACGGGTATTTGTATAATCCATAGTGTTGGTTTTACTCGGATGTCCCCTACATTCTCTTCTTTTATATTTACCTCAAATCTAGATTTAGAAGTAGAGATAGTTTACCAAACCAAAGATTTATACAATCTACATTTTTTATCCGCATCTGAAAGTTGATATTCTCTAGCGAACTTATCAGCAAAAACGAACTTTACTATATGTGATTGGGACATTTCCTCGATCCGACACGCAAAACATAAAACAAATTGTTCTCAATATTTCACAGTTGCTGATAAGTTCCACGTCGACACTTAAGGTGCCGCCACACGGCGGCTATTTCTATTATGTAATAAGCTATATGATAGAGAATTATGTAATAGCGGACAGGAACACTTAAACTAAGTAGTGATAGCTCATAGTTATGACTTGCAAGAGATAGTGTAACGCTATGATATAGAGCCGTGCGTGCAAGGTGAATCTAATATTTCAGGTGGTCTCAATACTGTATATGAGAATTTCAGCCATGTTTAAACGCATACTCTACGATCCATATCAAGTAAAATCAGGTCTGACATACTGAAGCTACACCTATGTAACAGTGCCTGTGATGTCAAACTCGAAGTTCCATATTAAACCAAACGAGTTATGGATAAGATTAGATTCACACTCTCAGGCCTGTGTTCTATGCCATGGGATATGAAGCGTCAGGCTGCAAGGTTTGTTTACCAGTATTTCGGGGAAACTGTGCACGGGCTAATGTTTGTAAACAAAACGTTTAGCCCATACCGTTAACATTAATATATAACTCTTCACTCCTAGGCAAAAATGCAATCACTAACTGTCATTATGTGCGTTATACACTATTCCTAACTATTTCGTTCCACTGCTAAATCTCATTTGGCACCCCACTACTCCACCCGTTTTCCCAACCAACGGAAGAAAATAGACCGCCTGAGATATTAGATTCACCTTGCTGGCGCGTTGTCGTGTGTACACTCTAGCGCTAGTTTTTATTTTCTAGTAGTAGGCTATGAACAATTCCATCCTGACGTTTAGGTCGTTTAGTTGAATGTTTTTCTAATATGTGTTTTCGCGGTATTCTTTAAGCAAAAATGGACCGGGCAGAGAAATTGAAATAGTAAATAAATAAATTAACTAATGAATCAAAATATTAAAAGATCACAACATGAATATTTATTTTGAGGGTACAAGTCAGTCTGATGTATAGGCGCTCCTTATTATCTTGGTCATATGTGTTACTTTTGTGTTCTCTAAGAAAAATTCTCTGAAGAACTTCATTAAAGTTCTCTGGAGAACTTCCCAAAAGTCTTTTGAAGAATTTCCAAGAAGTTCTCTGAAGAACATTCCCAAAGAAATTCTTTAAAGAACTTCCCCGAAGCTCCTTTGAAGAACTTCCCTGAAATTCCCCTGAAAAACTTTTCTGAAATTTCTCTGAAGTTCCTTTGAAGAACTTTCCTGAAATTATTTCCTGAAGTTCTCTTAAGTAGTTTCACGAACTTCTCGGAAGACCTTCCCTAAGCTTCTCTGAAGAACATTCCTGAGCTTCTCTGAAGAGAACCTCTGAATTTTTCTAAAGAACTTTCCTGAACTTCTCTAAAAAACTTTCCTGAAGTTTACTGAAGAACTTCCCCGAAGTTCCCAAAAGAACTTTCTTGATTTTTTATGTATGCAACAACTGCAGCATTTTTTTTTCTTTCCCTGTCCATACCAAGTGTGCCCATGGCTACTTCCGGAATTTATTTTTCAAAGCACACATATGGATATATGTGACTACTAAGAAATTCAATCGTATGTACACCGGAAAAAATATGTGATAGTGCTGCGTCGAAGATTTCTACTACATAGCTACTATCACTTCATGACTCATATTTTTACAAAACCGTTTTTAGAATCTCATGGAACTATGGCATAGATATCTATAACTGCACCTTTATTGTGATCCTTCCGAACAATAGTTTTCTGCTCATGGAAACATTCGAGAACATGCACACGGTAGATTTAGCCGCATTTCACGATTTTTGATCCTAACCACTTTGGGTTTTAAACGTGGGTGTCAAACATTATTTTACTTCTCTCGGCTTTCATCTGTCACAAATATTTCAAATAAAGAATAATCAACGAACAAAACTAACCACTGCAAGAGAAGAGTTTTCAAGAGCCTATCTGCTATCATAACATTCGAGAACCGACCACCGAGAGCGCTGTTAGAAAAATGCAGTGAGTGCGTCTTCATTTTAAGTGATTCGAGATTTAAATATTATGATGCGCTATGACAAAAATATATAGCTGTTCTCGTAATGATTAACCAAATAATTATGAGACCACAAAAGAATGTTTACCCTACGCTACCAAGTTCTGAGTGACTCAGCACTTGAATGTCATTGTTTCTCACTAGCAAATTATCACCTCACCAAAGAAATGCCCCGCGGGGCTTTGGATTACTGATTGCCATAAAAATTTAAGTCTTTCCTTAACAATGACGACAACAAAAGGGTTACACTTTTTGTCCCGGGGCAAGTCGAAGGAAATGATACAACAGAAAGAAGAGTTGGCAGTGAAACCAACTGGAAAAAGGTTTATCATCACTGTAGGCGAGAAGATCCTCGTGGATTTTCAGTGTTCTTGCTAGCAGACAAACGTCTTAATTCCTTAGTTCGCTGCCAAAAATTTATTGACTTCCAGGCAAAACGTTTCCTCCTTCCCCGACGGTCTCCGCCCACAAAACAGAGTTAAATAGGGTTTTCCTCCCTCACTCCAGACGCGATGATGGCAATCATTTCGGAAAACGTTGGCAGGTCTTAACGCAAATACCCAAAAACTAGTACTAACAGAACAACTGCTCACGTTCGGTGGCTGCAGAGATGGAAGCAACCCTTTTTACCTCGTTATTTCCCGTGGTTGGCTGAGTCAGCAGTTTTGGATCCAAGCCGAACAAACTGCTGGTGGAAAATGCTGGAAACCAGTGAGGGTGCTCTCACACTAGTTGTTGCTGGTGGGTAGTTGAGTTTCCCGAACAGTGTTGCATTTCGTCGAGATGAAGTTAAACTAGTATCGCTACAATGGGTTTCTATAAAATCGGTTACGCTTAGAGATTCTACTTATTGATTAAAGACGGTTAATAAGTTCGACGCGCCAATAGATTGGCAGCACTGTTTTCTTAGAAAATTGTTTCACGCTAACGAAGCACCGCATCCAGCACAGAACGAAACAGTTCGAACGTTAACTCGGTAAAAATATTTACACCTTCTCGTACGGTTAGAAGTTTCACCAGTAAGTGAGTTGTCATTAGGTCTTATGCCTCCGTAGTTCTTCTTCTTCTTCTTCTTCTTCTTATAACCGTTTGTGATTGTGAAAAGCAAGGATTCTGCTGCGATCCAACAGCGAAAACGTAAGCTCCATCATCTGGTCCTGTTGACGGCTTTGCTCTCGGAGTACCCTTCGAGCATCAAGGGTAAAGGATTGAAGAAGTTTAAGACACGAAACAGTACGCTACCTACCGCTCTAAACTTTGCATATTTAATTGTCTTTATTGCTCTGTTGAGTCAATATTAATCCCTCAATAATTTATTAGTTGAATTATTTAAATGGCTGCGTGTACCTGGGTCCTTGGCTCAAAATTCGTTCCGCACTTGAGGAAGTGCCGTCAGTTTTACTTGTAGAGGTGCGGATTTGTTAAATAAATACAGAACTTAGTTCACGGACCGTCGACGACGTGCTGAAAGGCTCTTCTCCGTAAACGGCTCACGACGAAGGAGTTAAAATAATATCGTTTTTAAGTTCTGATGAGATTGAATTTGCAAAATGAACCTTCGGGGGGATCAACCGTCTACCGGCAGCTAATCCTGATTCAGTATATATTTTAGAGGAAATAGATAACGTTGTACGAAAATTGCAACCCGAGGGCTACGCTCGCTCTACTGGTGTCATTACATTTAATCAAATAAATTCTCTGCCCTCTCCGTAAAGGATCCCCTTCTGACAGACTTTTCTTTTTTAAATCCTTACGTACCGCAGTGTGGTCACGTGCTGCTGTTCAATTTAATAATTTCGATTGGCTTCGGCATTTTATTTTTGTATGCTTTTAAGCTAAGACAAAGAGAAACGGGAGAGCAGTTTTCCGCAGGGCATTGCAGGAGGATAATGTACATTTCCGGCTGTTCTAGACTTTAGGACATGGTTATAAAAAATATATAATGCAATTGTTATTTTTAAGGCTTGCTGGCCATCAAGAGATTAAAGATGATCACTACTTCAATCGGTTTTTTTTTTAATTTACGGGAACTCAGTTTAAAAATCTTCCACCATAGAAATAAGAAATTTTTGAAATTTCAAAAGACAAAGAGAAATTGTTCATGCAGAAAAAATAGTTGCAGTGGTTTATCAGTTGTTGAATTCTTTACCAAAATAGATAAAATAAGTATTCGCGTATCGTTGTATTTGTTTGAAATTCTTAAACTGTAGAAAAAAATTTATTTGACTCGCGCAGTATTAAAGTAGACACAGATTGAATTTTTTTCTCAAACTTAGTGTAACTAAGTAAGCCAATGTGATAATGTCACTCTCAAACAACCATCTATATAATAAAAATGAGTTGGGGTTTCCTTTGTCACGATTTAACTCGCGAGCGAAAAGACCGATCGGCGTAAAATTTTGTATGCAGGGATTTTTGGTGCCGGAGAATAATCTTATGATGGTTTAAGACCCCTCCTTTTACGGAAAAGGGGGGCTCCCATACAAATGAAATACAAATTTCTGCACAACTCGAGAACTAATCAAGCAACAGAAAACAAATTTAGCATGTGTGAGTTTTTGAAGGCAAAAAAGGTTTTTATGGTAGCTTGAGAACCCTCCCCGTCATAAAAGGGGGGGCTCCCATACAAATAAAACACAATATTCGTCATAACTCGGGAACTAATCAAGCAAACGGAACGAAATTTGGCATGTGGTGGTTTTTTAAGACAAAAAATGTTTCTATGTTGGTTTCCCTTCCCATCCTAAAGGAGGGGGGAGGGGGAGGGGCTCCGATACAAATGAAATACACTTATCTGCATGACTCGAGAACTAATCAAGCAAATAGAACCAAAATTAGTATGAGGTGGTTTTTGAAGACAAAAAATTGTTCTATGTTGATTTGAGACCCCTCCCCTTTCTGAAAGGGGGGGTACCTAAATACCAAATGAAACGCAAATCCTTGCATAACTCGAGAACTAATAAGAGAAATGGAACCAAATTTCGCATGTGGAAGTTTTCGAAGGAGAGAAATGTTTCTATTGTGATTTGAGACTCTTCCGTCATATAATGAGGAAGGGGGGAGGGGGTGCTCTCAAACAAATGAGAAACTCGAGAAATAATCAAGCAAATGGAATCAAATTTGGAATGGACGAGTTTTTTAAGGTATGAAATGTTTTTATGGTGCCTCCTCCCTCTAAAAAGGAGGGCTCTCATACAAATGAAACAAATTTCAACCAAACATGAGAACTATACCTACTGCTTTGCAAATTTGTATTCAGTGGTTTTTGGGAAAGCATCTTATGATAGTTCGAGAGCCCTCCCGCTTCTAGAAAGGGTGGGATCCCATGCAAATGAAAAACAAATTCCTGCATAACTCGAGAACTAATCAAGCAAATGGAACCAAAATTGGTATGGGTGAGTTTTTGAAGGCAAGAAATGTTTTTGTGGTAATTTAAGACCTCTCCTCACTCTGAAAATGGGAGCTACCATACATAAGAAACACAAATTTTAACCAAACATGAGAACTATCCCTACCGCTATGCAAATTTGTATGCAGGGGTTTTTGGGTCCGGAAAAGGATCTTATTATAGTTCAACACCCCTCCCGCCTTTAGAAAGGGGGGTTCCCATGCAAATAAAAAACTATTTTCTGCATAACTCAAGAACTAATCAAAAAAATGGAACCAAATATGGCATGTGGAGGTTTTGTAGGCAAGAAATGTTTCTATGGTGGTTTGAGACCCCAAGCAAAAGAAACCAAATTTAGCATGTGTGAGGTTTTAAAGGCAAGAAATGTTTCTATGATGGTTTCAGATTCCTCTTCGCCCTGAAAGGGGGGGCTCCTATACAAATGAAATACAATATTCTGTATAACTCGAGAACTAATCAAGCAAATTGAACCAAATCTGGCATGTGGAGGTTTTTGTAGATAAATACTGTTTCAATGCTAATTTGATACCCCTCCCTTTTCTGAAGGGGGGGGGCTCCCGTACAAATGAAACACAAATTTATGCATAACTCGAGAACTAATCAAGAAAATGGAACCAAATTTGGCATATGGAGGTTTTTGAAGGAGAGAAATGTTTCTATGATGATTTGAGACCCCTCCGCCTTCTGAAGGGGGGGGGGATGAAACACAAATTTCTGCATAACTCGAGAACTAATAAAGCAAATGGAATCAAATTTGGCATGTGGAATTTTTTAAAGGAGAGACATATTCCTATGGTGGTTTAAGACCACTCTGGGTTCCATAGAAATGAAACGCAATTTTCTGCATAACTCGAGAACTATTCAAGTAAATGAAACCACATTTGGCATGTGGGGGTTATTGGAAACAGGATTTTTATTTATATTAAACTTGATTTCTGTCTGACTGTCTGTCTGACCGATCGGAGTGAAAATATGTATGCAGGTATTTTTGGGGCTGGGGAAGGTTCTTATGATTGTTTGAGACCGCTTCCCCCTTCCGGCTCGCATACAAATAACACAAATTTCTGCATAGCTTGAGAACTAATCAAGCAAATGGAATCAAAAATGGTATGCGGGGTTTTTTGAATGCAAGAAATGTTTCTATGGTGAATTCAAACACAAACCTCAACCAATTCTGAGGATTATCCGGGTAACTAAGCCACAAACTGTGTATTGTCTGGGTAAGAAGAATGTTCTGATAGAAATTTGAACTCCTTATTACTAAAAAAAAGTCATTTAAAAAAAGCGTCAGTTCTATGTAATGTTCATTCATTTAGTTGCAGGCGTAGCAACGCTCGCACCGGGATCAGCTATAAGAAATAAAATCGCCGCACTTCCCAACAAACACTAATGTTGAATAACTGTTTGATCAAACCAATTTGGAGATGTTGTTCAGCTTTTTCTTCTGGAAAGATGAATAAGCGGTTATTCGACACAGATGTTTGTTGGGTTTTCAAATTTTTAAACAACATAATAATTCAGATACACCTTAATGCCATGCAGTAACACTAGAAACAAAGTTTTGTTTCTACTACTGTGTGCTTCTAAGGTTCGTGCCATTGAGCAATGTTAAAATTTAAAAAATAAATCTCAAAAATTTCGGGATAGATTTTTTCAATTTATTCAAAAGAAAGATGCTTTGGAGAGTTTGAAAGCCTGTCCACTTTGACTTTGGGACACTTTTCTTTCAGTGTAGATTTTAAATTATTCCACGGATCGCTGAAACATTTCACTTATATGACAACTGAAACTCTCCACTTTATTTCGTGGTGCAACATGTTTGCATTCTTGTTCAGTGGTGGTTACGATTGACTTTTTACCCTTTTTACACCAATAGAAGGGTATTAAGATCGCTTGAAAACTCGAAAACTTATCCGAGGCCCATATACCATTCGACTCAGTTCGACGAACTGAGCACATGTGTGTGTGGGGGGGGGGCGTTACAAATTATGCCACATCGGTTTCACAGCAAATTTGTGAACCGATTTCTGTTTTGTTGACAGTAAATGAAAGCTTCAACATTCTCATAGAACACTATTGATTTTTTTTTCACTTGGACATTTTATTACGAAGACATGAACGAAACAGTACTTGACGGCCTATTATAATAGTAATCAAACAGTTTAGTCGCCGATTACATACTGAGCTATTTGTGTACCGATTTTAGCTTTGTTAACGCCAAATTTAAGTTATAAAATTTTCAAATTACTGATCAAAATTACATTTTTATTGAATAATCCATCATGAAGACATGATCAAACAATAACTGAAAGCAAGAGAGCAATGAATTGTGAGATGAAAATATAATCCTTGCAGTTCAAACCTAAACAATACCACTCACACCCACCGATGCCGCTTGCATTCTATTGTGTCGCATCTGGAGCGTTGTATAGCACATACAGCGGACTAGCCACACTATGCGACTGTATAGAATTAGGATCGATTGGCTCGAGTGGTTTTGAAATGCAACGAGTATATTTATTCGAAAATTACAATAGTCTCCATTTACTATAACTACACAATTTTGACGAACATGTACTTATTAAGCATTTTGAATCCATATTGATAATCAAAATTAACGCTTAGGGTTGTCTAATAATTCATTTTGTGGACTAAATATACGAAATTTCTAACATTTGTGTAATTTCTTGACTCATATAATAGGTCGTTAAAGTCTTTTAATGTCAATATTTTAATCACTTCGATAAACAACATGCTCAGGATGGACAAAAAGTTAATTTTATAAACTGAATGCATGAATATTACTAGAACTTCCTGGAATTTCTGATGAAAGTATGTATCCAGTACAATATTGGCCACAGTAGAGTTCGTAATTCTGGTGAAGCGTATGAAGGGTTCAGTCTCACCATCGGTGGATTGTTATTTTACTTCTTGCTCTGAGATAGTGTGTGCGGAGCCGTATGAAAGACAAAACATTAATTTTTTCGATTCGATTGGTCATATTCCCCTTTCTCTCGCTTATATTATGTAAAAAAATTTCATGACATTAAGAAAAGAAAATATAGAAGACATTTCTTTTCAGCGAACGAACCAACTCGGAACTAACGAAAAATCTCTTCCCAACTTATTGTTTTAACCGTTATGTGCCCAACAGAGAACAAATTCGCCATTTTCGATTACGAGACATGAGATTTCATAAATGTGTTCATAGTAGGATGTTGATACTTTGTAGGAAGTAAATAATGAGTGCAAAGTTACGAGGAGGGGGAAGAGGGGGGTTAGCGGGGTTTTTTATTTATTTTATTACGTAAAAGGCTGACAGAAAACATGTTTTACACTAGAAATTAGAAGAAAAATTAGTATTCTCCATTTAATTCCAACTACCTTTGCTTATCTTCGACAGATACGCGTATTTCGTCTACAATATGCAGACTTCTTCAGTGTCTCGTACTAATAACTCGCCTTGTTATCAGACAAAATACACGTATCTGTCGAAGATAAGCAAAGTAGTTGGAATTAAATGGAGAATACTATTTTTTCTTCTAATTTCTAGTTACAGGTATTCCACTAGACAGCTCAAACCCTCTAGGATTCATTTTTTACACGGAAACTAATTTTCAACAATTTTCAGCTGACTATAAATGCGTTTGATTTTACCATGCCTGTGATTAAATGAACCATGGTGTGGTTGATATCAATATAAGGTCTATCAAATATACCACAAATGTTGAAGGGCTTACCATAAACGTAATAAATTTTTCTGAAAGTTCATGGTAATTTTAGAGATAGGCATAGTCGGGTGAAATGGTAATTTTTACTACAAGATTTTGTTCTGTGTATGAAACTATCCAACCGGGAAATCTTTTGGCAACTTTGGATTCAGGAACTCAACCTTTTTTTTTTAAATTGTCTTATAGACATGAGACATGGCATGCCTCATATCAAATTTCAGGATTTAGCAAATCTATGTCAGCAGAAGACATTTTGATAATTTCTGACCATACATATCATATAAAATATAACTATTTGTAAAAAAAAAGTCTGCAGATGGCATTCTTAGAATTCCTGACCATATTGGCCAATAGAAAAGGCCCTGCGGGATCCGAGTTCGACCGAAATATTGGCCATATTCGAATATTCTCCATAACCTGACTTGTGACATTTCAAACTTCATGATTTTGCAAAACTGAGTCTTCGAAGGACATTCTGAAAGTGTCTGACCACACTGACACCATAGGGAGGCACTGCGGGATCCGAGCTCCCCTGGAAAAGTGGCCATATTCAAATATTTTCCAAAACCGGGCTTGCGTCAAATCAATCTTCGTGATTTTGCAAAAAGAGATCTGCGGAGGATATTCTAAGGATTTCTGACCATACTGACCACTAAAAGAGGCCCTGAGGGATCCAAGTTCCTCCGAAAACGTGGCCATATTGAAATCGTTACCAAAACCTGACTTGCGACACATCAAACTTCATAATTTTGCAAAACTTTGTCTTTGGAAGACATTCTCATGGTGTCTGACATACCTAGCCACTTAGGGAGGTCCTACGAGATCTGAGTTCCTCCAAGAAAGTAGCCATATGCAAATCTTTTCCAAAACTTGGCTTGCGACATATTTATCTTCATAATTTTACAAAAATAGGTCTGCGGAGCACATTCTGAGGATTTCTGACCATACCAGCAACTAAAAGAGGCCCTGAGGGATCCAACTTCCTCGGGGAAACGAGTCATAATAAATTTCTTACCATACGTTAGTTTGCGACATATCAAACCTTATAATTTAGCAAAACTAGATCTTCGGAGGACATTCTGAGGATTCCTGACCTTACTGTCCAGAGTAAGGGAGGTTCTGCGTGATTCAAATTCCTCCGAAAAAGTGGCTATATCCAAATCTTTTCCAAAACCTGGCTTGCGACGCAACAAACTTCAAGACTTTGCAAAACTTTTTCTTCATAGGACATTATGAGGGTGTCTGACCATACAGGTCTGACCATTTTGTTATCCACTCTTGCTCTTCAGGCTCTTTTTCTTTTATGGTCAGATCACTTTTCTTTATGGTCAGATCACTTTTCTCAGAGAGGTTGGGGTCGTACGTGTTAAAAGTATTTTTGTTATGATGTTGTTTGATAAGGAAATAATTCATCATCACCATGAGGCTCTAGGAGTAGACAGCACTTTTTTTTTGCTAGAACAAAGTTGTTAAGAGGAAGTATTGATAGTTCCGTTAGCGTACGGCAGGCTGCGGAAATTGAATAGAAGTATTTTTTTTTTTAAATTAAGCGGAGGGCATTGTGAGGTAGTATTTCGAAACAAGCACACAATCTTTTGCCAAGCATCCCCATGCGGAGTAGGTCAAGGCAGAAACGAATGCACCACCTTGACTGGCAAAAGAATGTGTGCTTGATCGTGCTCATATATTACCGATAGTTTAAATGGTTCTAACGAACTGTCTATTCGCACACCCAAATCCCTACATGGGAGAGAGACTATCTCCCGCTCATTGGGGTTTATTTTTGGCATTCGATTTCTGCTTTACCTAACATTGTATTTTTGTTGTTGGATACACAACGGTTGAATATCTGTGTGGTTTGATTCTTCTTCTTGTTATTTGTTGTTTTTACTGGACTTCAAAGCGGCGGTCATTCATCCAGAGCGTGATTTCGTAATATGCATGTGTTGGTTTGTATAATGTGTAGTGATGAAAAGACACCAGCAAAAGAACGTGATGCAATTGTTACGAAAAATATAACGCGAGAAGAAGAAATACGATGGTACTGTCCTTGAAAATCCACGGTTAGGAAAAAGTTCGGTGCTTGTGTGTGACTTTATTTTTCCAGAATGTCATGACATTTTCAATTGGAGTAATTTTTTATTCTTTGTGTTCGCTTTGGTCATTGTAAAAAGTGTCAAATGTTATCAAAAATGTTGAAATCCAGTCCCCGTGCCACCACTTTGGTACATTTAGTAAAATGCAGTTGAATCAAGTGGAAGTACGCAACCGCACTTTGTACGAACAGAAGCCAAATTCAAATTTATTAGTACGCGATCTTGCCGAGAAACAAAAACTGCCGAAAAGTACCGTGTCTTGTGTTTGAAAATAATAAATCTAGCGCTTGGCTGTGGATCGGAAGGTTGGAAGTGGAACAAATCGATAGGTATGCTCCCGACAAATGGGCATGAAGGTGGTCGCCATTATGAAGGGAAACCGCGTGCAAAATGTGGCTCGCAAAGTTGGGACGTCAAAATCATACGTACAAAAAGTGAATAAGAAGCAAGGACTTCTAGAAGACGTACAAAGTAAAAAGGTGCCCAACCTTGCTGAAAAATAGAATAACACAAAGGGGCGACCCCGGCGTATTGGTTAACATCCATACCTCTCACGCCTAAGTCACGAGTTCGAATCTCACCCCGGAGAAGTTACGAAAATGCCCAAAAGTGGTGTTTGACGGACTACGACGGGAGATGAACTCAGCCTGAGGCTGAAAATCTCGATAATCAAGACAAAAAAAAAAAAAAAAAAATAACACAAAGGAGTTTCACAAATATTTTTTGCAAGTTTTTCTTGTATCACAATGGACGACGGAATATACAAAGTCGAAGATTTTAAACATCTTCCCGAGCAGCACACAACCATCTAAACAAGTGAGAGCAACTTGATTATGACTAAAATTAGTCACATATTACATCTAAGTGTAGTCACAAATAATACATAAGTGTAGTCATAGGCGTAGTCAAGGGGGAGCAGGGTGGGCCCCCCCCCCCACCTAACGTTTGATTTTAGTTTGAATTTAAATGTTTATTTGAACTTTTATTGTATATTTTTAGTGTTTGTGAGATTGCCCTTTTGCCTTAATGAAATAGCACGAAGTTGTCTTGATTTTGTTACAAGATGTAGTAAAAATGTGCATAAAGTGGACATCACGAGAATTTTTTTCAAACAGTAACGACTAAAAATTGTATAACACTCTTTTCCCTTTAATCAAGAACACAACCTAGCTAACCTAACGTATCCAAAAAAATATATCTTACCTGTAATGGTAACTAAAGGGTGTCCACGATGAAATTGCCACACACAAAATTGATTCGCAAAATTCGAGTTTTCATCCGATTGCCATCAAATTTTCAGGGATTGAGAAATAACTATTAAACTTCATTTTACCATTTTACTCGTATTTTATTAACAGTCCATACGCAAATGCCCACACCTTGGCCTTAACCCCGGCCATAAGATTCTGCACAACCTGTGAATCAACCGTTTTTTGCATGTAAACCCATACTTTCTTCAGTTCCTCGACTGTCTTCACTACCTTAGGTCGTTTAAAAAGGTGCTGCTTCATAATCGCCCAGTACTTCTCGATGAGGCGGAGCTCCGGAGTGTTGGGAGGGTTGAACATTTTCGGCACGAAATTGACCTTATTGTCCACATACCACTTCAGCACGTCCTTGGAGAAGTGGGATGAGGCCAAATCCGGCCAAAAGATTGTTGGGACGTTGTGGGCCTTCAGGAGAGGAAGCAGTCGCTTCTGAAGGCACTCTTTTATGTACACCTGTCCGTTCATCGTGTCCTGGGTCACGAAAGGTGCACTCCGCTTCCCGCACGTGCAGATGGCTTGCCAAACCAGGAATTTCTTCGCAAATTTGGATATCTTCTGAGTGCGGACATGCTCCGGAACGCTGAACTTATCCTTGGCCGTGAAAAACAGGTTGCCGGGGATCTGTTTGAAGTCGGCCTTCACCTATGTTTCGTCGTCCATGATGCAGCATTCAACTTTCGTCAGCATGTTGAGGTACAACTTCCTGGCACGGGTTTTGGCGGACTTGTTCTGCTTCTCGTCGCGATTAGGGGCCTTTTGTACCTTGAACGTTCGAAGCCCAGCCTTAGTTTTGGCCTTCTGGACAAAACTTCGGCTTAGGTGCAGCTTCTTAGCCACATCCCGAACGGAGGCGTTCGAATTTCGGTTGAAGGCCCCAACTACGCGGTTGTGATTTTTGGTGTTGTACGGAATACTTTTTCCTTCACTTCTGGGCTTCCGATCGGTGGTCAACCGTTCCTCGAACCGCTTAATCACTCGCGACACCGTGGAATTCACGATTCCCAACGTTTTAGCGATGGAACGATGCGAGACATCCTTGTTCTCGTGATGAATACGCAAGATTTTATCACGCACGAGCTGTTCTTTCGACTCCATTTCCGCGATTTTGATCACAGGACTTTAAAACTTGCAGAATGTAAAAAATGCACTATGAACTAAATCCACCTAAATTTTCATTAAATTCTACCCAACGGTTAAAAAGTTAGAGCAATTTCATAGTGTGGCAATTTCATCGTGGACACCCTTCATTTGACGAGCATTGACTGTTTTTTCCCCGCAAAGTTCATGGTAATTTTAGAGATAGGCATAGTCGGGTGAAATGGTAATTTTTACTACAAGATTTTGTTCTGTGTATGAAACTATCCAACCGGGAAATCTTTTGGCAACTTTGGATTCAGGAACTCAACCTTTTTTTTTTAAATTGTCTTATAGACATGAGACATGGCATGCCTCATATCAAATTTCAGGATTTAGCAAATCTATGTCAGCAGAAGACATTTTGATAATTTCTGACCATACATATCATATAAAATATAACTATTTGTAAAAAAAAAGTCTGCAGATGGCATTCTTAGAATTCCTGACCATATTGGCCAATAGAAAAGGCCCTGCGGGATCCGAGTTCGACCGAAATATTGGCCATATTCGAATATTCTCCATAACCTGACTTGTGACATTTCAAACTTCATGATTTTGCAAAACTGAGTCTTCGAAGGACATTCTGAAAGTGTCTGACCACACTGACACCATAGGGAGGCACTGCGGGATCCGAGCTCCCCTGGAAAAGTGGCCATATTCAAATATTTTCCAAAACCGGGCTTGCGTCAAATCAATCTTCGTGATTTTGCAAAAAGAGATCTGCGGAGGATATTCTAAGGATTTCTGACCATACTGACCACTAAAAGAGGCCCTGAGGGATCCAAGTTCCTCCGAAAACGTGGCCATATTGAAATCGTTACCAAAACCTGACTTGCGACACATCAAACTTCATAATTTTGCAAAACTTTGTCTTTGGAAGACATTCTCATGGTGTCTGACATACCTAGCCACTTAGGGAGGTCCTACGAGATCTGAGTTCCTCCAAGAAAGTAGCCATATGCAAATCTTTTCCAAAACTTGGCTTGCGACATATTTATCTTCATAATTTTACAAAAATAGGTCTGCGGAGCACATTCTGAGGATTTCTGACCATACCAGCAACTAAAAGAGGCCCTGAGGGATCCAACTTCCTCGGGGAAACGAGTCATAATAAATTTCTTACCATACGTTAGTTTGCGACATATCAAACCTTATAATTTAGCAAAACTAGATCTTCGGAGGACATTCTGAGGATTCCTGACCTTACTGTCCAGAGTAGGGGAGGTTCTGCGTGATTCAAATTCCTCCGAAAAAGTGGCTATATCCAAATCTTTTCCAAAACCTGGCTTGCGACGCAACAAACTTCAAGACTTTGCAAAACTTTTTCTTCATAGGACATTATGAGGGTGTCTGACCATACAGGTCTGACCATTTTGTTATCCACTCTTGCTCTTCAGGCTCTTTTTCTTTTATGGTCAGATCACTTTTCTTTATGGTCAGATCACTTTTCTCAGAGAGGTTGGGGTCGTACGTGTTAAAAGTATTTTTGTTATGATGTTGTTTGATAAGGAAATAATTCATCATCACCATGAGGCTCTAGGAGTAGACAGCACTTTTTTTTTGCTAGAACAAAGTTGTTAAGAGGAAGTATTGATAGTTCCGTTAGCGTACGGCAGGCTGCGGAAATTGAATAGAAGTATTTTTTTTTTTAAATTAAGCGGAGGGCATTGTGAGGTAGTATTTCGAAACAAGCACACAATCTTTTGCCAAGCATCCCCATGCGGAGTAGGTCAAGGCAGAAACGAATGCACCACCTTGACTGGCAAAAGAATGTGTGCTTGATCGTGCTCATATATTACCGATAGTTTAAATGGTTCTAACGAACTGTCTATTCGCACACCCAA
This sequence comes from Aedes japonicus, assembly GCA_034211315.2. Taxonomy (NCBI): domain Eukaryota; kingdom Metazoa; phylum Arthropoda; class Insecta; order Diptera; family Culicidae; genus Aedes; species Aedes japonicus. The sequence continues at coordinate 35,429 of JASCZW010004942.1, forward strand.
ATCCCCTACATGGGAGAGAGACTATCTCCCGCTCATTGGGGTTTATTTTTGGCATTCGATTTCTGCTTTACCTAACATTGTATTTTTGTTGTTGGATACACAACGGTTGAATATCTGTGTGGTTTGATTCTTCTTCTTGTTATTTGTTGTTTTTACTGGACTTCAAAGCGGCGGTCATTCATCCAGAGCGTGATTTCGTAATATGCATGTGTTGGTTTGTATAATGTGTAGTGATGAAAAGACACCAGCAAAAGAACGTGATGCAATTGTTACGAAAAATATAACGCGAGAAGAAGAAATACGATGGTACTGTCCTTGAAAATCCACGGTTAGGAAAAAGTTCGGTGCTTGTGTGTGACTTTATTTTTCCAGAATGTCATGACATTTTCAATTGGAGTAATTTTTTTATTCTTTGTGTTCGCTTTGGTCATTGTAAAAAGTGTCAAATGTTATCAAAAAATGTTGAAATCCAGTCCCCGTGCCACCACTTTGGTACATTTAGTAAAATGCAGTTGAATCAAGTGGAAGTACGCAACCGCACTTTGTACGAACAGAAGCCAAATTCAAATTTATTAGTACGCGATCTTGCCGAGAAACAAAAACTGCCGAAAAGTACCGTGTCTTGTGTTTGAAAATAATAAATCTAGCGCTTGGCTGTGGATCGGAAGGTTGGAAGTGGAACAAATCGATAGGTATGCTCCCGACAAATGGGCATGAAGGTGGTCGCCATTATGAAGGGAAACCGCGTGCAAAATGTGGCTCGCAAAGTTGGGACGTCAAAATCATACGTACAAAAAGTGAATAAGAAGCAAGGACTTCTAGAAGACGTACAAAGTAAAAAGGTGCCCAACCTTGCTGAAAAATAGAATAACACAAAGGGGGCGACCCCGGCGTATTGGTTAACATCCATACCTCTCACGCCTAAGTCACGAGTTCGAATCTCACCCCGGAGAAGTTACGAAAATGCCCAAAAGTGGTGTTTGACGGACTACGACGGGAGATGAACCAGCCTGAGGCTGAAAATCTCGATAATCAAGACAAAAAAAAAAAAAAAAAAAATAACACAAAGGAGTTTCACAAATATTTTTTGCAAGTTTTTCTTGTATCACAATGGACGACGGAATATACAAAGTCGAAGATTTTAAACATCTTCCCGAGCAGCACACAACCATCTAAACAAGTGAGAGCAACTTGATTATGACTAAAATTAGTCACATATTACATCTAAGTGTAGTCACAAATAATACATAAGTGTAGTCATAGGCGTAGTCAAGGGGGAGCAGGGTGGGCCCCCCCCCCACCTAACTTTTGATTTTAGTTTGAATTTAAATGTTTATTTGAACTTTTATTGTATATTTTTAGTGTTTGTGAGATTGCCCTTTTGCCTTAATGAAATAGCACGAAGTTGTCTTGATTTTGTTACAAGATGTAGTAAAAATGTGCATAAAGTGGACATCACGAGAATTTTTTTCAAACAGTAACGACTAAAAATTGTATAACACTCTTTTCCCTTTAATCAAGAACACAACCTAGCTAACCTAACGTATCCAAAAAAATATATCTTACCTGTAATGGTAACTAAAGGGTGTCCACGATGAAATTGCCACACACAAAATTGATTCGCAAAATTCGAGTTTTCATCCGATTGCCATCAAATTTTCAGGGATTGAGAAATAACTATTAAACTTCATTTTACCATTTTACTCGTATTTTATTAACAGTCCATACGCAAATGCCCACACCTTGGCCTTAACCCCGGCCATAAGATTCTGCACAACCTGTGAATCAACCGTTTTTTGCATGTAAACCCATACTTTCTTCAGTTCCTCGACTGTCTTCACTACCTTAGGTCGTTTAAAAAGGTGCTGCTTCATAATCGCCCAGTACTTCTCGATGAGGCGGAGCTCCGGAGTGTTGGGAGGGTTGAACATTTTCGGCACGAAATTGACCTTATTGTCCACATACCACTTCAGCACGTCCTTGGAGAAGTGGGATGAGGCCAAATCCGGCCAAAAGATTGTTGGGACGTTGTGGGCCTTCAGGAGAGGAAGCAGTCGCTTCTGAAGGCACTCTTTTATGTACACCTGTCCGTTCATCGTGTCCTGGGTCACGAAAGGTGCACTCCGCTTCCCGCACGTGCAGATGGCTTGCCAAACCAGGAATTTCTTCGCAAATTTGGATATCTTCTGAGTGCGGACATGCTCCGGAACGCTGAACTTATCCTTGGCCGTGAAAAACAGGTTGCCGGGGATCTGTTTGAAGTCGGCCTTCACCTATGTTTCGTCGTCCATGATGCAGCATTCAACTTTCGTCAGCATGTTGAGGTACAACTTCCTGGCACGGGTTTTGGCGGACTTGTTCTGCTTCTCGTCGCGATTAGGGGCCTTTTGTACCTTGAACGTTCGAAGCCCAGCCTTAGTTTTGGCCTTCTGGACAAAACTTCGGCTTAGGTGCAGCTTCTTAGCCACATCCCGAACGGAGGCGTTCGAATTTCGGTTGAAGGCCCCAACTACGCGGTTGTGATTTTTGGTGTTGTACGGAATACTTTTTCCTTCACTTCTGGGCTTCCGATCGGTGGTCAACCGTTCCTCGAACCGCTTAATCACTCGCGACACCGTGGAATTCACGATTCCCAACGTTTTAGCGATGGAACGATGCGAGACATCCTTGTTCTCGTGATGAATACGCAAGATTTTATCACGCACGAGCTGTTCTTTCGACTCCATTTCCGCGATTTTGATCACAGGACTTTAAAACTTGCAGAATGTAAAAAATGCACTATGAACTAAATCCACCTAAATTTTCATTAAATTCTACCCAACGGTTAAAAAGTTAGAGCAATTTCATAGTGTGGCAATTTCATCGTGGACACCCTTCATTTGACGAGCATTGACTGTTTTTTCCCCGCAAGCAGAAACTTGAAAAAGCTTAGCTCAAATCAATTTTCAATTCTTGGCAATCAACAAACAGAATATTTAAATCAATGTTATAGCTTTCGGAAGCCAAATAATACTTGACGAAGAAATATAATTCATTGTAAGAAAGTGAATCAACGGAAAATGTTTATTTGAACTATTCATGATATAGGCCAAACCGGTCAATGTAACATCGCTAATCAATGTTTTCCCGTTTCACGGTTCTATAATATCGTATTATTAAGAATAAATATTAATTATATTCTTTAGTTTGATTCAGTATTTTAAAGTATTGTTTCCGTATTCAAGAGATTTTAATAGAGCATAAAGGGTGATACGGTCAAAATTTGGTCAAGGGAAAACGCGTGTAAATCGGTGAAATCGTTTATTTAAAAAATCAAATTAAATTTCTTTTTCAAGTTCAATTAGTATAAAATTCATGAAAAATATTCAGTTAGGCTTCCGCTATTCCAAATCCGAATTGCCGGGCCTTACGCTTGACCCCTGCCATCAGATTTTGAACAGCCACCTTGTCCACCTTCTTCGCCGCAGAAAGCCAGTTTGCCTTGAACTGCTGCTCGTCCTTAGGAGTTTTTTTGGTCTTCTTTAGGTTCCGCTTGACAATAGCCCAGTATTTCTCAATTGGGCGGAGCTCTGGCGTGTTGGGAGGGTTCTTGTCCTTGGGAACCACCTGCACGTTGTTGGCGGCGTACCACTCCATGGCCTTTTTACCGTAATGGCAAGATGCCAAATCCGGCCAAAACTGTACGGAACAACCGTGTTTCTTCAGGAAAGGCAGCAGACGTTTATTCAAACACTCTTTCACGTAAATTTCTTGGTTGACAGTCCCGGAAGCTATGAAAATGCTGCTTTTCAAGCCACAGGTACAGATGGCTTGCCAAACCGGATATTTCTTTGCAAACTTTGACAGTTTCGTGTGCTTGAAAATATCTGCTACCTTTCCCCTTCCTTTTGCCGTATAAAACTCCTGTCCCGGAAGCTGCTTGTAGTCGGCTTTGACGTAGGTTTCGTCGTCCATTACCACGCAGTCAAACTTCGTCAGCATCGTCGTGTACAGCCTCCGGGATCGCGCTTTGGCCGTCGTATTTTGTTTATCATCGCGATTTGGAGTCACTACCTTCTTGTAAGTCGATAGTCCGGCTCATTTTTTGGCTCAATGCACGGTTGTAGACGATACACCCAGCTTATTTGCGGCATCTCGGAGAGATAGGTTAGGGTTTCGCTTGAAACTACCGGCAACTCTCTTTGTCGTCTCAGCGGCTTCCGGTTTTCTATTTCCCCCCGATCCAGACTTCCTGGCTGTCGACAAACGTTCCCCAAACACTTTAATTACATTTGTAACGGTTGATTTGGCAACTTTTAGCGATTTTGCCAACTTTGCGTGCGAGTAGCTCGGATTTTCGCGATGCGCGAGCAAAATTTTGATACGCTGCTCTTCTTGCTTGGACGGCATTTTGACAACTGAAGAGTGAATTCCAAAATCAAAATAGGAGCAACATTCTACACACACACCCCTTCAAAATGAGGGGTGTTCAGGTTTTTTAAATGCAAAATTGAAAGAAATACGTCAAGTTGATATTGACCAAATTTTGACCGTATCGCCCTTTGCTACGATATTATCCGGGCGAGACGAGACGGCTCGTATCCGATTTTCGAACTAGTCATTTGATAAGCGTGTGAGAATGCAAGAAAGCATGCTCATGAAAGCGAAAAGTTGCAGTTGTCTTATCCTATTCAAAGATTTAATCCGTTTCTATGAGCATGGGCAAGATAATAAGCATGATTGTCCGCCCGTGGTTGCTACTTCGTTCCTACTTGATCACACAGAAAAAAATAATTAATTTTAACAAGCGCGTAAAATTTCCTCTCGTTTAATTTCAACCTGAAGGAGGCGTAAACAGCGAAGTTGTATGCAATCATCCATACAACATACAAAAATGTTTGTAATCTGTCATACAAAAGGCTAGATGCAGGCGTTATCTGACCTCAATTTACATGAAATATCCCATTAACTTCTGCCAATTCTAGCATTCCATTTATGTACATTAGAAAACGCATAAAATTCAATGTTTCTTTTTATCTGTGCAGCTGTTACTACATAGAGAACCAATAGATGATGCTTGGTACTAGCACAAATCCTCAATATATTGAAACTGGTGATCTCAAACTAAGGCAATAATTGGTGCCTGCCTCGCCCGTATGCTGGTCAAATAAGGAAAGGGTAGGAATGTGTTGACGTGATACTCGTTTTATTGGAAGCACAGACCGCCAGAAATCACTAGAATGTTGGATAACATAATTGGGTTCTTTTTAGTAAACGATAAGCTGAATTCACGCGGCGTTTAGTAAAATATTTTAATATAGTACTGATTTCTGACTTAAACCAATTTATATCAACAGTAAGGATATTAGTGGAGCCACTCACAAAATGGAATAGTGATTTACTTGCTCCAGGATATGGTGGTATGGCGAGCATGGCAAACCAATATCATGGATCACAATACCACCACCGATCCACCCTCCCGGCACACCACCACATCTCACCAGGATTCATTTTTGTTTTTTTTTTTTTTGTATATTTTCTGCATTTTTCTGAAACAATACGACGTTCCATGCTCGATAGCAAAATAGTGCGTAATAAAGCATCGAAACAACCGTTCACAGCCGATTCTCGAAGCAAACTCTTTTTTCGTATACTTACATTTTTACAACCGTATCAAGAAAGTAGAAGCTTGTTAAGACAATTTACTGTTTAGCCTGACAATGTCATTAAACAAGAATAAGTTGAATAGGTTCATTGACAGGAAGTTCATCAATCAAACACATACCACAAAAAGTCGAGAACACTCGCATGAACCAAAAAGAAAGCTTCCATCTGTTTCGATGTTCAATACTTCTCATTAATAATTTGATTTCGGAATTGTTTTTTAATTATTGAAAGTTTAAAACAATTCCTTGATTCATTCTTATCTAGTTGTACCATAAATGGAAATTTGAAATTTTAAAAAGTAAATATAATAATTTCCAGCATGAAACAAACGAACAAAACTAAATGAATGCAGCTGCAATAAACACGAAGAAAAAAATATGCAAAATGCATTTTAATGTAATTCAATGACACACCAATTTGGTTTCATACTACTCAGATCCGAATCCTACTCAGATCCAGACTACTTCGCTTGATATGACGACAAGATACCATGATTGCTACATAAATCGTGTTGGATACGATGTATCGATAGATCGTGTTTCAGGTAAATTGGTTCAAATTTCAAAACGTAGATGCACCAGTGTATCTGAACTATTTTAAAAATTTTGTTGAATAGCAGATAGAATGCAAACTAATTGGTTATTGAAGAATAAAATTACTTAAATTACTCGCTGATTACTCGTGTATTAGGATTGAAAGAAGCAACAATTTAGCATGGAAAATAACAGCTTGCGCTCACATTTTCGACTTACTTCGGTGCTAAAAAATTATACTTGATTTTCCTTGTTTAAATAATATCCGATAAAATAATTAAATTATAAAGAAGACACAAACCATAAGTCAAAGCAGCTAAAACTCAAAAGGTATGTTTCTTAAAAGTTAACCACTCATTATTTGGAACAGTCTTAAAAATGTGTTCTATTGAAACGTTGTGAGCAGGGAGAGTAAAAACTGTGTGTTTTGCCGTGTCGCTCTGTCAATATATGCACTGAAAAATTATATTCGTAAATAAGCTTTTACTGGTTTTAAACTATGGATTTTGTGCATATAACAAATTGTATGAAACATTCTTAATGGTTATCATTCCACTATCATTAATTTTTTAACAATGCACAAAATGAATTTCGTGAAGATCAACCAATCGCTGCTTCTCTTCAATTGTACTCTACATGTTAGTGTGTCAAGCCAGCTAGGCTGGAATAATTGATTTATCCCAAAATAAAAATTAAAAGCGCTATCGAGATTTTTTTTTACTGTTTTTACTGTTTTACTGTTTTTGATAATTTTGCAATGGTTCTGTATGTTGGGGTTTATTTTAAACTTTGGTTTATGTTAAACTTTAGCAACCCGGCGTGTGCGAGCATGCGTGCGAGTGAGGTGTTTTGTTTTGGGTTTTTCCTAATCAGAAACATCCAACCCATAACCTCGTAATTTGAAGCTCTAGACTTAATAAAATTATTATTGTGCATGTTTTGTTCGATATTCCCACCGTTATGCTTTCCCTGAGTCCAAAAATTGCTTAATTCTTATTAACCTCGAGACGAAAGGGAGTAATCGGACCTATCCTTTAAACTTAGTTTTTGGAGGTTTTTTTATAATACTCGGTTTGTTGTTTATAAAATGACAACTCGACTCTGTAAAATCTCATTCAACTGAGCCTGAATAAATAGATACATGTTTAAAAAACAAAAAAAAAGGATTTTAAGTTTGAAAATTTGAGGAGGATTAAAACATAAGCAACAAACATATCAAAATAAACTCAATGTACTATCCAATTTTATGCACAAGCCTCCAGGATCAAAAATGTACATATAGATCAAGGCTCCTTACCTGCGCAATGCAGCTAGGATCGATTCAGTTCATACACGCTTGATTTTAAGCTCCGTGCGGGGGACACATGATGTGTGTGTAATCCTACCACCCATTGTAGCAGCCGGAAACTAAGTCCGAAAGCAATAGGTAGACTCTCTCTCTGTTAAGTCCTGATCAAGCTTAAATAACCAGTGACAATCCTCAATCATGTCGTTGTGTATGAAGGGGCCAAAAGGGGTTAGGTGGACTCGATAGGCAACATACACTTATACGTTTCCCACAGGGATACAAAGAATCTCCTTCCGCCAACAAGATTGAACAATTGGTCAAAAGAGCAAGCCATCTAACATAAGCATTCCACGTCCATGGGCGAGAGAAGAGCCCGCCCTATGTTCCCCTAGGCTCAAGCTGGCAACAGTGGAGTAGAGCATTCCCACTCTCCCAATCCAGAGTGCTTCTCATCGGGTGCCCTGAGTGGTCCTCTTCTCCCATTCCTATGAGTTATTTGTATGTAATGCGTGCAGATATTTATATATCAATGAAAAATGCCGCCAGCATTCGTATCTAATATATATGATCAACTGTTTCAGTTGATCCTAAAATGCAAAAGTATTTATGCATTGTTAATGTGTAGAATATTGTGGGTGCATATGTACGTTTTGGTTCGTCTTCAGCGATAGCATGAACAACAAACGGTCAACCACGACGAACCTCACTGACTTATGCGCCACCATTGTGATCAATGAGCGATCAGTGGTGTCAGGTTGACGCAATCTACGTTGACTTTTCGAAAGCGTTTGACAAGGTGCTCTACGAATTAGCCATTGAAAAATTGAACCGCCTGGGACTACCTTCTTGGATCATTCAGTAGCTGAAATCATATCTTTTTGCGCGCAAAACTTTTGTCTAAAATACACGTTGCTAGGTCAAACGTATTTGATATTCCTTCCAGCGTCCCGCATCTTGGTCCCCCTGATAATCGTCCTCTTCATCAATGATATGTGCGATAGCCTCAAGTCTAGGAAACTGCTCTATGCAGATAACTTAAAGCTGTTCTCGTTTCGTCGTGTATTGCGATGTTACAAGCTGATATTGAACGTGTTTCAATTTGGCGAAATGAACGGGCGATGAATGCGGCAAAATGTAAGGTACTGACGTTCCTCGATGTTAGACTACAGATAAAGAAAATATTGCAATTTTGCGTTGCAGAAATGAACGGAATGCAGATCGTGAATAAGCTTGGATGCAGTAAATGTTAAGCAATAACATTGTCACGTTCAGCTTGCGTAACAGTAAACACTGTTTATATTTCCTTTGGTACTTACCGTGACTACGGTTAGAACAATACTGCCATTACGAAAGCGCTCACGTCGATCAAGGACCTTGGCGTCAAACTTGATAGTGAACTACGCTTTTAACGAACACATCTCAGTGACAACTGCCGAAAACCAATACGTCGGCTGGGTTTTCTACGCCGGAACACCGCCATTTTCAGCTTTAGTTCGTAGTGTACTTGAATGTGGACTACAGGGGCTCCGTACCATGCCGTCCACATCGCGCGTATTGAGAGAGTCCAAGCGTTCATTAGGTATGTTCCCGCGCTTGCCATCCCGAGCAGGAACGAATAACTTGTAGCGCTCTGTGATTTAAGAGCTCCAGATTAAGATCGATATCAAGATCAAAATTAGTATTCATACCAATAGTCAGGTTCGAACCCCATGTCTGAAACAATAAAAAAGCTGACAATCCCGTGATTGCGCTGTCGATACATTCAGAATCGATAAAGTAGACTTCGTCACGTCCGGCATGCAACCATCGAGACACGTTTCTTTTAATTTGTGACAAACTATTCGTAGCTCTTTGTATTGTTTCCATACAATGTATGAATGTTCTTTCTGTGTCAACAAAAGCTTCTTGCTTGTGACAGTTGCGCGTACGTTAGTTACGAATATATCTTCATCAAAGAACAATCAGTTTCGTTTTTCGACTTCGAATATTAGTGAAAAATTGCAACTATTCATCGACGTGCAGCAACCTTTTTCGAAAATGTGAGGTTATATGTACCTACTCGTCAGCTCCGAAACTGGCTACTGGTCCCATCGAACAAATTACGGCCTTAAAAATCCACTGGATTCATGTTGTAGACGTTTCAATGAAGTGTATGTAACTGTTTCGATTTTAATGTTAGCAAAGCAGTTTTTAAATTAGGTATTAAGAGTGTTGCTTAACCAGTCTGTGCGACTTTGTGTCGAAAATGTTGTCAAACTAAATAAACTCGACAAAATGCAATTTATTTCCTCGTTTTTTTCAACTATCTTTGTATGTCCCTAAGACCCGTCTCGTTACACTGAAATTCGTGTGTATTTTCGGCAGTGTGTTATCGGAAATCTTTAGAATATCCGCGCAGACTAACATGTTGTTGTCGGAAGGTCTTTATGCTTTTCGAATGGTATTGTTAGATAAATGCTGAATAATCTGGAGCAACCTCGTTTCAGTGGAAGTCTTCCAATTAGCGAAATTTTTAGGTCGAAGGACAAACCCGTTGTGCTCCGTATGAGAATGTATTGTATGATTGAGTTTGATCATTGGACTTACATTTCTGTTATCGAATGGAAATAAAAAACGTGTTTTCATGAATAGCTAGTAAATATGGTGTATTGTAAACCCCTTATGGACAGATCAGTAACTTGTTGGATATTTTTCGCACAGCTTAACTAATAAATCAAATCAATCCACATGCTACATCCATTAATCAAAACCTTCAACCGTCGATGTGCATAACTAATAACTTAAATTATCGCTTATCTATCCATCACTGCCTGTTCGATAAAATGCAACTCATTAATTCGAAAACTCATCAAAACATTAGAATTTATTGAAGTATCGCAGCTGGTACCCGCGCACTACTAGGATCAGCCCAATCAATCGGCTGAGATGCATTTGTTTCACTCTGTGCATTAATCTAACAATTGTTACCGTGCGAAGATCATTTTTGCTTCAATTTCTTCTAAATGCACAACAAAGATGCGATCGTGTGGAAAATTATTGCAATCATTTTTCCTTTCCTCCGCATTCATCATCGTCATCGTCTCGCTTTGAAGCGTACTTTTTACGAACAGCAACGTTCAGTTGTAGCAGATGCACCAGTGTACATAGGAATTAGCACAAATACAATGCAATCTTCTTGTTCAGTTGTTGTTGTTTTATCGAGCAAACTTCGAAGGGTGGTATTTTCTCCGCTTTTTCCTACCTTCAAGAAAGAATTGACCTTTTTCATACTTGATTTCCCGCTCGGTTGGGTAACCATTGAGTATGCATGAGGAAATCAAACGCTTTCAGTCGGAATACACTGATAACAAGTGATGTGAAATACCTTCATGGAAACTTATAGACCAGGGATTCTCAAACGGTTGTGAGCTACTTTGAAGGATTTTTTTGGCGGCCCACAAATATTGATTTGTTAAAATGAATTCACGAAAACCTTTTTTATAAAGACCAAGAGTTAATTGAATCCCATACAAAACAACAACAAACTATCTCTTAAGATGTTTTACTTTCAGCCATTCCACAAAATTCATCAATGGCTCATGTGATTATTTAAAGATGTCTTAAACTCTTTTGCAGTGCGAGAAATCTAATAAAATAGAATGCAGATCACAACTGGTGACCAACTTTTATACACAATACTGAGACCGAAAAATATGAGGCAGGACTTAAGAATCTGCCAAAAACTATTCAATTCAACACACATTTGTTCGAATTGCGTCGATATCTTTATCGAGACTCTTTATTTTACATGAAATCTGTGTTAACGTTTCTTGACGAAAAACAACATTTAAAACGTCTCGTGTAAACATAATGATATCCAGCAGCAGAATGTACCCAACGTGTTAGAATCTACATTTTTTCAGTCTTAGCATTGATGAATTTTGACGTTCAAGTAGAACACCGACGCCATCCAACATGACAGCCTATGACAGTTTCGTGCCGGTTGATACGAGATCTGTCCTCCGTCCTTGTTACACGTTCAATCTATCAATATCGGTGCCTCGGGCGGTGCTGCTGAACTGACCAAAGCACCGTGTAAACAGAAGATAATAACATATTGACATCATCGCATGGCAAGCACTCAAGTCCGGTCACGTGTAACCGGATCACCATTCTAGCTTACCCCTTGGCTACATACCTGTTTCTTTTTTCAACTACAACCAAAGTGCGCCAACGCCAAGTGCCTCGCGTGGCTCTCCAATTCACATCGCTCGCCAATTCGAAGCGATGCGAACTTGGTGGGTCATCATGGCAGTTGCTGCAGCTAGGTACTACAGCGAAGCCGATCGAATGACGACACTGCCAGATGAAGGCGATGATGATGAAGGAGCGCGATTTAACAAGGTCGTAATAGACGAATAATTATCTTCATTTGGAAGTCTGATGAGCTGATTGCTTCCATTTGGTAAGGAATATTGAGGTAATTATTCGTCGAGAGTGGGAGCAATCGGGCCTTTTATTTTAGATTTTAGTTGGGAATGGTGTGGAAAAACGGTGAATTTGATATTCAGGGCTATTAGGAAAACAATGCCGAAGTGAGAGTGTTAAGTTATTTATTGCAACGATGATCAATATTCTGATTATTAATGGTTGCGTATACGTCCCGCGCGTATACTTGTATTGCCTTTCATGTAAACAAGCGTTCTTATTTCGCTAAGGCAGAGCATTAGCGTTACGCAGTGAAATATATATGAGATATTCATAAGATTGCGTTATAGAATTTTGCCAAATCACTATGAATTACATAGTTTTGTCTTATGAAACATAATGGTGTCAAAACAATTTCAAAGTGGAGCAACCTGGAATTTATCATTGAACGTTAAATTTTTGGATACAGTTCCTTGACCATTTGTCTATCAAGCCTAAAAACACAGGGTCATTGCGTACAAGAACACCCTTTAAAGGCATAAAACCATCCATTAGTCAAGATAACGGAATTCACATATGTTTTTCATAAGTGAATTTTTATGTTTATTTGCCTGAGTGTACAGTCCATCAGCTCCGTCGGTAAAGTAACACCATGCTGAAGGATATTGGGTGCGATTCCCGGTTTGTTCTAGGGATTCTTCGTGCTATTTAGTTTTAAGAGACGCGTAGTATTTCCCCGTTCACTTGTAAGTCAAAGCAAGCGTAAACAACGAAATTGTTTGCAATATTTCATACAACAGCTCTGATATTGGCAATATCTGGCTTAATTTTACATGAAATATCCCATTAATATATTTGCTTGTTGTGTATTTTTGCTTGTTCTCGAATTCAAGAATTACACGAATCTGGACACTGTTTTTTTACCGTGTGTCTGTCGAATAGTGAACCATTCCGTTAAGCCGTATTTTTCTTGGAATAACAACATGTACACGAAAATGCTGCTGTTTTCTTTACTCATAATAGATTTTTTTTATTTTCACACGATGGTAAACATAAAAAAAGGCTGCCGACAATAGTTACTCTCACTTCTGAAGTTTGGTGCATTATAATACCACAGTGAAATCGTTCTGGATAATTATTTCGATAGAAAATAGATTGAAGATCACGGATCAAACAAATGAAAACAATCTAAAACTTCAGATGTGTGCACGACGCAGTGACCGGCGAAACAAAAAGATCAATAGAGCCGTATGTAAGAAAATCTCTTTTTTAAGTCCTGTACATATCAGAACCATTCGATTAACACATGCTCAGTTTTTTTGGACCTATTTGATAAGTTTCTCATGTATATTCCAATATACCTGTTAATTTAAATTTACCGCTGACGGAATAAAAGGCGTTTCGATCAAAATTCGGTCGACTTAAACTTGACGCATTTCCTTTTATCGTGTATTAAAAAGTTTAGCATACCCCTCATTTTGAAGATGTGTTCGTGTAGCCATCATGCCTTTATTTTGATTTTGAGATTAGCACTTCAGTTATCAAAATGTCGTCGAAGGAAGAGAAGCAATGCATCAAAATTTTGCACGTGCATAGCGAAAATCCAAACTACTCTCACGCCAAGTTAGCGAAATTGTTGAATATGGCTTAATCAACTGTTACTAATGTATTAAAAGTGTTCGGTGAACGTTTGTCGACAGCCAGGAAAGCGGATCGGGGAGACATCGAAAGCCGGAGGCCACAGCGACGACAAAAAGAGTTGCCCGTTGTTTCGAGAGGAACCCCAACATCTCCGTCTTAGATGTCGCAAATAAGCTGGGAGTAGCGCCTTCAACTGTGGATAGAGCTTAAAATCGAGCTATGCTGTCGACTTACAAGAAAGTGGTGACTCCAAATCACGACAATAAACAGCTTCCTGGGCAGGAATTTTATACGGCAACCGGACGGGGAAATATGGCAGATATTTTCAAGCACACTAAACTGTCAAAGTTCGCGAAGAAATAACTGGGGTGGCAGGCCATCTGTACCTGTAGCTTGAAGAGCAACGTTTACATTGCAACCGGAACCGTCAACCAGGAAATTAATCTGAGCGAGTGCCTACAAAAACGTCTACTGCCTTTCCTGAAGCGACACCTGTTGAGTTCACCGGAAGTGATTTTAAAGCGATTAACATGAGTGATTAAAAAAATTACGCTGCAGGTCCGAAATCTGATCGTGCATGATTACAATCGGAATCATGGCCAGCACGCAGTTGCCGAGAGATATGGAGTGAGTCTGGTGCAGTTAAAAAAAAATCTGAAGCACCAGAAGCTTGGAAGTGTTGCTGATCCACCGGAACGTGGACAAACACGGAAAACGGATCAAGAAAAATACGTTCATCACCATTCGAGAAATGATGGAGAAGCTGAGTCTACAGATTTCGAATCGCGTTGAAAAGCTATTACGCCCGGAAGCGACCATTCATCAGCCGTACAACAAGGAAAAACGGCTCCAGTTCGCCAGAATCCACATAACCAAGCCCTGAGAGTTCTGGAAACATGTTGTGTGGTCGGACGAATCCAAGTTGTTCAATAAGAAACGGCGGCAAAGAGTATGGCGCAGAAGTGATGAAGGACTGCAGGATAAGCATCTCCAGCCAACCATGAAACTTTGTGGTGGTAATATAATTGCCTGGGACTGGTTTAGAGTAGGTAATCTGGCCCTAATCAATGGGATCATGAAAAATGATGACTAATTGATATTCTGTGCAACAAATATGGAGGAGTCATTGCCGAAAATGGGGTTGGATGGCACCTATCAGCAAGATAATGATCCCAAGCAAGAAAACGCTTGCCTTTTTCCGATCCTGTCGTATCAAACTCCTAGAATGGCCGCTCCAGAGCCCTGACATGAACTCAATCGAGAATCTTTGGGCGATACTCGATAATAAAGTGGAAAAAATACTAAAGTAATCAACAAACAAACGAACTAGATCTCTGCTATCTAAAAAACCTGATGGAAAGCATGCCAAAACGGCTACAGGTAATCATCATGGCGAATTATGATCATTACTACGGCTACGGGTAATCATCATGGCGAATTATGATCATTACTTAATTTTCACCGATTTTTCTGTTGAATTTTGAAATGGATCTTGTTTATCGTTGGTTTAAAAATAGTGAGTCAGAAAGTTCAATCTATGTCATTGCTTCATCATAACTCACAATATCAATATATTTGGTAATATCGTTTTATTGATTTTACTTCATAGATGATTTTAACATTACTGATTGTTTTTTTTTGCCAATTTGTCATTAACTCCCTTCCAATAAATCTTCCCTTTTCTTATTATACGAATGCTTATCCGGATTGCTGCTATAAAATCAGCATCAAGTAGGAAATAGTGACCATGGCAACAGTAAATTAAAATGTATGCACGCTAGTTTTGTAAAATTTCAATAGATTTAACAAACTTTTTCGCAAATCAAGATTTTGGTGAAATGCTGCTATTGTCGAAAACGAACGAAAATGTGCTTAAGCGCAAACCACAGAACTCTACACTTTAACACTTTACAACATTTCTTGCATTTCAGAATCAATCGAATGGAGATCATATATATTAGATGCGAGCGATTGCAGTATTTTCTATTTACATAAATATGTACACATTATTATATAAATATTTCATGGGAATGGAAGGGACCATCAGGGCACCCAGCACTCTGGATGGGGAGAGTGGGAATGCCAACTTCCCATTGCTAACAGTTTGTGAATAGAGGGCAGCTCTTCTCCCTGCTCATTGGGGCATCCTCATATTAGATGGCTCTTTTGACCAATTGTTCAATCTTGTTGTTGGAAGCAGATTCTTCATATCCCTTGTGAAAACGTAATAGTGATGTTGCCTATCGATACACCCAACCACTTTTTCGCCCTTCATACAATGGCATGATTAGGATAATCAGTGGTTATTAAAGCTTGATCAAGTCTAACAGAGAGGAGAGCTCATTGCTGTCGGACTTAGTTTCCGTGCTACAATGGGTGGTACATATATCATACATCATACATTATGCTGTATAAAAATAGTTTTTCTGAAATGGTTGATAATTTTAGTTTATGCAACAAAAAAAAACATCACCAGTAAGCCAAACCAAACTTCGATGTGTATCTTTTGACAGGAAGAAACACAACGCCCAGCTCTCTTGCAAATATTTGACTTTTGTAAGCATTCACAAATTCATTACGGAATGATCTTTTTTTTGCCAATAACTGTCCTCCTACCACTCAAACTTTCATTTTCCATTGAAAGTATTTTTTTTTCTTTAAAAGTAACTTTCAGAACGGAAATTTTATGTTTCCAGAAATTATTACTTGAAAATTTCATATCCGATTTTGATCGCCATAGAAAAGAAGATTCACGAAATCATAGTTCCAGAGAAAAAAAAATACACTGAAATAAAAAACTTTGAATAATCACGATAAAAATATAATTTTTTTTCAATTTATTTTACCACTCATTCACCTAATTTTTGTTCAATATATAGTTTTCTTAAAATCCTTAAATCGGTTTTTTAATAGTTATTCTGGTTTGTTATGTCGAAAAATGACAGATTATTTAAAAATATTTCGATTACATTTTTTAGTGAAACCAGGTCCATCTATTCTCAAGATATTGTAGATTTAAAACATAAATACTTCAACCCAAAAACCCTGGAAAACCTAAGTGTTTACCGACTACGATTCCTTGCCTAAAGTTTTGGCACAAGCCTAGAAAAAAAGTGTCCCCTAAATAATGCTCAAAATGGCGAAACTACGGGATAAAAGGGTGAATAAATTTCGTAACCTGACGGCCCACCGGTGATGATTGCTTCATGAAAACTTAAACTATTCGAGAATGTGCGTGTTTGTTGTCAGATCTTGATTCGGATTTTTGTTTTAAAGATAATGCCGGTAGAGTGGCTCGGTTCCCGAGCGCGTCAAAACATCAAAGTTCGTTTTTTCAAAATTCAATTTTTCAAACACGTGTGTAGAATTCACAAAAAGTTTTCAACTGATTTTCCTCCACTAAAATTTCAACTGATTGACCTCACTAAATCGGTTTGCGTTGCGCGTTAGTAATAATTCATTTCGTAGATTGCATACTGCAAGCTTTCATATGACTTACTTTATCATTCTTATTCTGATTGCTTATGAAGAGCGAGTTGAGTAGTAACAGCTTTCATTACCGGCAATACCCGTCTTCTCAATTGCGAGAAAAAGTGAAGGATAATGATGATATGAGATCTGTTTAACGAGAGGCCAATATATCACCGACGACTTAATATATCTCCTATATGATTTCCTCGGTAAATATAGGTGTGTTTTATGTATGTAAAATTTTCTAATGTTTTATGTGTTATAAACTGCACATAAATTAATAGAAACGATCTCACCCATTCAGCACCAGGCACAACCTACTTGAGAGATAAGTGAATCTACAAGCAAAAAAGAAAACAATGAATGAAAAAATAAAACCCGCTCAATCCGTCCTTTCTGTCTGACTGAAATGTCCAAACAGTAGTCCTGATACTGAAAGATATACGTAATCTTCTTATGCTCTCAAACTCGTACTCCAATCCATCGCGGCAATAAATCTTAATGCTATCAATTTATCTTAACCTCGGCATAGTGGTGAACATCCATTCCTCTGACGCTAAAATCACGAGTTCGAATCTCACCGCCGGACAAGGTATGAAAATGCCCAAAAAGGTATTAGAGTGACCACGACGGGAGAAAAACCAGCCCGGGGCTGGAAATCTCGACAATAAAGACACAACATAAAAGATACCGTATGCATTTTGTACCATAGTTCATTTAAAAAGCTAAGATATTCTATCTTGAAATGCTAAATTCATGCCACTGCATCGAAAGGCCATGGTTGTCAATGGCAAGTTATTGGCTAAACGGTTTGCAAATTAGAAAGGTATTGAACATTTATCGTAATCTCTATTTTTTATTCCACAATTAATCAGAATAAACCTATAGAAAATATAATAAATTAGAAATCCATCTGAGTCAGAATAAAACCAGTTATGGTTTAGAACCGTTGGGGATAGTGGCGTTAAGTGCAAGTTGTATTCATAAACTTAGAACCGTGTCAGAAACCCTATCATACAGCCCCAGAAAAAATGAACTTTTCTGCAATATTTATCAAGTCTTAAAAATCACCATCTGTTGCATAACCAGACAGCAGCGAACTACTGTCAGCTGTTGCTGTTTGGTTCTAATCCGTAAATGATTTTTTCTTAACCATCTCAAAAAGCCTTGGTGTGTTGAGAAAGTAAAACCACTGAACCGTAATTAATAGGCACCGTCGGGCACTGCAAAAGAATATCTCCTCAAGGCGTTCCATAACACCTCACAGATGGTGCAAATTCATGTGCCCTCTTCTGTCAGTTCTTGCACTCTCTCTCTCTTTCTCGATGGTTAAGCTGCGATGCCGTGCATCTTAACCAATGGCAAACAACCTGCCTAGGCTTTGAGCGACGCCATGATGGCAGACAGATATTCATTTCTCATTGCTCCAATGCATTGCATGCACCAACCAGCAGTACCCAAAGGCAAACGCCGCCGATTCCGCCGTGCAGAAAAAAAAAACTTGTTTTGTGCTAAGCGTAATATCCGATGACGCAAGGTTGTTTTCAAGGCTGTTTGGCTGGTGGTTGATTTTGTGTTGAGAAACGAAGTTATTGTTTCTCTGATTTTTTTTGCATTGGCTTTCTTTGCCGATCGGTATTTTTCATATCGTTGCCTGTTAGGTAGCGCTAGGAACATTCAGCTAAATCTACGCGAAAATTGCAATCTCCATACATCAAAGATTATTTTTTCTTCTTCTTTAAATTGTGGTGGTCGGTTCCGGCTGATGATTCGAAAATAGCTTCGAAGAATCTATTTATATTACTCAAAATGGTAGTTCATTTTGGTCGTACAGTCCTTGAACTTCAATCAAATTGAACATTTCACTTTCCTGTTTCTTTCTGAATGTAAACGGTGGTGATGTTGCTTTTTTGGAACCTTGAACTGCTTCGAGAACTTCTTCGTATACGACTGTTTTGGGGTGGTTGTTTGGTTCATATCATGAAATTAGTTCATAACATGTGGGTGTTTCAGATTTACCCTAAAGAGAGAGAGGGTTATCTTATATATCTTTATACGCCTTAACAGATAACAGAGGACAAACAAGTTCCAAGAACTTCGTTTACAAGTTCCAAGAACTTCGTGTCACGTCTGTTTTTCTTATTAAATTATCATACATATCAGAAATTCCTCATCAAAGCGTAGTATAGTCAAAAAGTGATCAAACATAAGCAGATAATTTCTCATCTCCATGCAAAGCGCTAGAAGCGGACAGTAATCCTGCATGGGGTAGTATCACAAAGGGTTATGTGCCTGATCGTATACTACCGTTCAAATGCCCTCCGCTCGTTGTCAATCTTGTATTCTTTCAATTTTCAAAGCCTGCCGTTACTCTGTACGGAACTATCAATACACTTTCTCTTCATGTGTATTTGTTCTAGCAATAAAATTACTGTCCGCTCCTAGCGCTTCGCATGGAGATGAGAAATTTTCTGCTTCTGCTTACTTCATCAAAGATCGTTACTTCCGCGCTGGGGAGAATACAAAAAATAACAATCAAAAGTGTGATCAAACATAATTAAGTGCACACTGGTTATGCTGTAATAAAAACGGACAAACTTGTTTTTTTTAATTAATTTATAAAAAAACAGGAAAAGTTTTTGAAAAAGCTTTCGATTTTCTAAATTGGGCTTCATCTTTCGAATCTTTATTAGATTTTGTACCATCGTTGTATTATTATTTAGTTATTT
Source organism: Aedes japonicus (assembly GCA_034211315.2). Taxonomy (NCBI): domain Eukaryota; kingdom Metazoa; phylum Arthropoda; class Insecta; order Diptera; family Culicidae; genus Aedes; species Aedes japonicus. The sequence continues at coordinate 55,144 of JASCZW010004942.1, forward strand.
CATAATGAACGCCAATTTACCTTGAACGTTTTCCCGTTTTCAACTGTTTTTCTGAGTTTTGCTGAGTTTCTATTTAATGATTGCCCAATATTTTATAATCCGGTGAGTTTTAAAGGTTTTTATCCATGCTGTAGGTGTTATTCCATTCCTGAGTCATCTGTAGTTACAATTACAGCGTTTGAAAACACTGATCAATTTTTGTTCTGTCGCATCCTGATTTCAATAGCCTCGTGATCTCGGTTTCAGTTACCATAAGTTTTATTTTTTGTAAACTTTAATAAAGTTTGTCTCAGTCGATTCGGTCACTCTCAGCTGGAAACGAACGAAAACGTGCGTGAGCGCGATCCACAGAACTCTACACATTAATACTTTACAACATTTCTTGCATTTCAGGATCAACCGAATGAAGATCATACATTATAGATACGAATGCGTGTAGTATTTTTCGTTTAAATAAATATATACACCAGTATATATATATTTCATGGGCATGGGAGGGACCATCAGGGCACCCGATTGAAGCACTCTGGATGGGAAGAGTGGAAATGCCAACTCCCCATTGCTAACATTTGCATGATTAGGATAATCAGTGGTTATCAAAGCTTGACCAAGTCTAACAGAGAGGAGAGCCCATTGCTGTCGGACTTAGTTTCCGTACTACAATGGGTGGTAGTACATACATATCATGTGATGTGTTTGAGTAGTAGAAATGCAAAAAGGTGATTCTGATGCTCACATCTTCGTTGACTCTGGTCTTCGCTCTGGATTTTTGCTCATTACTTTGTATGCTTTTTTTTGCTTCTTAGAAGTCTTAGAAGGTGATAGATCTTACGCTGTCGAGACGAGTTCGAAACGTTTCGCTATTTTGTTCAGCGAGACATCTTTTTCACGAAGCCACATTTTCACCACTTGAATTTTAACACTCTTTTCGATTCGCGGCATCTCGGAAACGGTCACTGTTTACCAAAATTCCAGGAATTGATTACGTTGTTGACAGCCGAATGCGTTGAATGTAGGTAAGCTCAAACCGATAGGCTAACGCGTGTATGTGTGAGCGCATCATAAGAATTGCCAGTTTATTTTAGACACAATCCTGACTTCCAAAAACGGTTTGGTATTGAACCAGAGAGCTTCTGCAGTGTTGCCATGTCGGTTTTGGCACTCATGATTGGCTGTTTAAAGACTGTACATGTTATTAAACTGACGTCCATGTGCATACATCATTGCAGTTGAGATTCCCCAGAGGTTTAAATGGGATTGCAATCTGGACTGAAAGCTGGCCCGTCCAGTAGCGGAATGTTTTTCTCAACAAACCACGATTTAGATTGCTTGGAGTTGTGAATAAAGGTTGAGTAAAAGTAAATTAATACGCCTCGCGCGTGCCGCTAGCACGCCTTTAGTGTTGGGAATCGAAAAAAAATGGTTGCACTTCTATAGGGAACAACTGGTGATCAACGTCGACCGCTTCCAGAAATAAAGGTTGTACGGAGTTAAATTGAACCACTTTTAAATGGCTGTAACTTTTTACCCGTTGGGTATTTTCTATTGCAATTTTGGGTAGTAATAGTTTAATGTGTTTTTATTTACGCTCTGTAAGTTTTACTAGCAGATGTACAATCGTTGCGAAGGTGGACTCGGAAGAACAGCAGCGGCGCAAAGAAATTTTGCGCACGTACCTCGAAAATCCGGATCTTTCTCATCGTACCATCAGCAGGAAGCTGGGAATGGTACATTCTACGGTGTCTCGTGTTTTAAATCGGTACCACGAACGTTTGACCATCGATCGGAAAGAAAAAAGTGGCAAAAATGGAATTTCGTATAGTGTTATGGATCACAAGCGGGTAGTTCAAGCGTTCAAGAGGAATCCCAATAGTTCAGTTCGAAATGTGGCGAAGAAACTGAATCTAACCAAAACTTTCGTGCAAGATGCAAAAACATGAAGGACTACACACGTACATAGTCCAAAAGGCCCTCCGCTCGTTTTCAAACTTGTATCTTTCAATTTCAAAGCCTACCGTTGCCCTATACGGAAATATCAATACACTTTCTCTTCATGTCTATTTGTTCTAGCAATAAAATTACTGTCCACTCCTAGCGCTTCGCATGGAGATGTGAAATTATCTGCTTCTGCAAACTTCATCCAAAAGGCGCCTAATCGCGATGAACGGCAGAATACGGTAGGTAAAACACGTGCACGGAAGCTCTACACCCAGATGTTGACGAAACCACATTGCCTCGGATGATGGATGATGAGACGTATGTAAAAGCAGACTTCCGGCAGCTTCCGGGGCTCCAGTTTTTCACTGCTCATCATAAATTCGATGTCCCTGAGCACGTAAGAAAGCAGAAGATGTCAAAGTTTGCCAAAAAATATATGATTTGGCAAGCAATTTGCTCGCGTGGAAAGCGGAGCACTCTATTCGTGACAACTGGAACGATCAATGGGCATGTGTACCTAAATGAATGTCTCCATAAGCGTCTACTTCCTCTTCTGAGGTCACACGATGGTCCTACGATTTTCTGGCCGGATATAGCCTCTTTAAATTACTCGAAAGAGGTTTTGGAGTAGTACAAGGCTAAGGAGGTCAATTTCGTGCCCAGGCATCTCAACCCTCCGAACGCACCGGAACTGCGGCCAAATGAAAAGTACTGGGCCATCAATAAGCAGGCGCTTCGGAAGCACCCTAAGGAAAGGAAATCGGAGGAAGATATGGAAAAACAATTGATTGCCACCCAAAAAAAAAGTTGGTCCACATGTTGTACAGGACCTTATGAGTAGTGTAAAAAAGAAGGTTCGTGCATTTGGCTATGGAATTGAAATTGAATAAAACAAACTTGGAAAAATATTCATAACATGCTTAATCTTACTTCCTGCAAGTTTGAAGATGACTGGTTGAACGGGCAAATTTTGCCGAATATTTGTGTGTGTCGCAATTAGATTCCGTACACCCTTTAACGTCAAATGGAACCCGAAAGAAGTAAAAATATTGCACAAAGACCTGGAAAATCTGGACTGGTCCAAGCTGGCTAAAGTGATGAAGATGCCGAAAACAACAATATTTTTTCATTCTTTCAATTACAAGCTGTTCTTCATCATTTTAAGTATCGTAATCTTCTCAATTGAATTAAGAACATAGTATTTCTTGAAATCTTTGAGACTTGAAGTAATTGAATAGCTGGGAGCTTTCTGCTCCTCAATCATACGCAGTTCATTCTTATTTTAAAACTCGCAGTCTCAGAATTGAACTTGATAACTTTATCGAACTTTAATTGGATGATTTTTCTCCTTTTTATAATGAGCAGTTCTTTCCGATGTATAAACTATCAATCTGCTTGCATGCGTAGTTATTTCTTTTGTTTCTTTTAATTTTTTTCCCTATTTTAAATGAGTGCGATTTTGAACAAAAAGAAGAAAATAAAAGAACGACAAATTCGATCTAATGATCTATTCGGTCAAACGACATTTGGTCTAATAGCGTACGGGCTAATGACCCATCATCCTGTAGGTTATGTTGAAAATTTAGTTTTAATTGATAGGAAATGGAAGCATATATCTATTGTTTCCTCATTTTCCCCTTGTGTTTCTTATGATTGATACGCTAATTTGAAAAGTTATGCTGGAATTATTTTTGTGCTTGTATGTTATAACCAGCCATAGTTTACCTACTGTTACTGATATAATTTGTTGTTATACTAAAAACACGATTATAGTAACAATTGTTAAACATCGCGTAATACTGGACCCAGGCGAAATTCCCCAGTGGTATCCCCCCGTTTCTTACGAAATCACAGTTTAAAGCTCCATGCGTCATTGGGCATAGGCGCTCGGCTGCACAGAGACAGTTTAGACTAAAAACAAACGAACCATGTTGATAAACAGACTGCCGTCTCAGCTCATTCACAACTAGGTGTCTTCGTATTGTTTTTATATAGGCTTTCACCTAGTACTAGAATGGATGGGACAATATCCAACCATACATAGTGAGAACGTGTCTGTGTTGTTTCAGTTGTTCTATTTGCAAGATAATCAATGTCACGTGCCACTTTTGTCACGTACTAACGCGTCCCGTACAGTTGTAATCTCTTTGAATAGTGTCCCCCTTTCGTCCCCCTATGACATGTACAACCACCATTAGGCCAAATGCTTCCTGTTCGGATTGTGGCGTGTGGAAGAGATAAAGCTCTTCTTCTAAATGTGTGTCTCGTCTGATCAACTCTCGCTGGTTGGAATGAATCCTACATACCAGCGGAAATGGATATCGGAATTGCGTCAGCCATCTTTGTACGACCTCCACATATCGAGTTCAATAATCTCCGTCTAGCTGGAAGCATGTCATTACGTGCGGTAGAACGGTGTTTGATAAAATTAAAACTACTTCTAGAGATACAGGGCTTGCAAAATGACCTAGATCCAACTATTTCCCAATCAATATCGCTTCACGCTAATCAGTGCATTCAAGTTGCAACTCGTACAGCGCATAGAGAGTTCAAAGCGCGTGACGCTGTGTAGCGAATCAATTAGCTCTAGCAGTCTGAGTCCCGTCACAAATCTTGTCAGCTGTTTTGCTCCACTACCATCACCCATCCATTTGTGTGAGACAACCAGCAAGAAGTAAAGCAAAAGCAACGGAAAGAGTCGATAACTATTTCGAAAAGCATGTATTTACGCGGCAAATAAACAAACAAACACAGAAATGCTCGTCGTTAAAAAAAACTACTACATGGAAAACGAAAGTAGCAAGTAACCCAACCGCATCCAAGCAAGATACAAGTGCAGCTCCATCAGGGTTGCTACCGCATTGAGCATTTTTGGAAACCGAAGGGAAAACAGAACCTGACGCCAACTTGTTGTGATAACACTTCCTCTGTACATGCGAATTGATGTTTCCTATTTGGCTTGGAGCCACTTGTTTCGATGACGGCGCTTCTTTATGCTTCTATGATGCACCGCTCTATTTTGGTATTTAATTTTGAATGAACAACGAATTGGTCTTCATGCTAATACTTCTAATATTCCGTATAACTGCGTCTCGTCCAACAGCTGCGATATGCCAATGACACTGTTTATGGGACACTCAGACTGCGGTTTACAACCGCGACACCCGTCTTAACCAAATCTAAATGGAAGCGCGTGTTGAAAAAAAAAATGCCATAACAACGCACTCTCACTTTCGATCGGATCGACGGCGAAGATAGCGTGCGGCTTTGCATCTTCTCTTCCTAGAAATGGTTCTAAAAATATTCCTCGTGTAAAGTGGCCGCACACCGCCACGAAATAAAACAAATTCGCTTTCCGTGTCGTCAAGTCGTCGGTCGGTGGTCTATCGATGAACCCCGATTTGACACGATGACGCGATGGAGGAAAAACCAAACAAGAGTACATTCCGATTGGGAAATCAGTGTCAAATTGGCAGCATATTTCGGGTGTTTTTCAGGCGCGTTCTCTGAGTCAGCGATCCGCGGAAGATTGATGATCTATTGAGGTTTTTGTGGTCGGTGTGGGATGAAGTTGAAATCGAGATCGATGTGATAATCTTTGCTACATGAGCAAGGACATGATTGACTTCCAGGGGTGACTGTTAAATTCTTTATCGATCAGTTGTAGAGAGGCCAAAGAAGACTAACTATGCGTGATGGATGTTTGACATTAGCATGTATGCCTAGTGTGAAGAAAATGTTTAGCAGATACAAGTGTGCTGATGAAGTGAGCAACGTAGTTAAATCACTTGAACAATCGATCATTTTTCATCGATGTAGACAACGCAATTTTTTGAACAACGGGAGCTTTGACTAATAATATAGATATAAAAAAAAAACAATATAGTACATTGTATGTACAACTGTTCGATATATCCATGTTGATAAATTGACAATATATTTTGTTGTTTGCTCATTAGAACCTGTAGCTTATGGTTAAACCAACAATAGAACAATGAAATTGTTCAGAACGGTATTATTATTTTCCATTTCCCATGAGTGGTGAATTGCAGATCTGTTGTAGTATGCTTTATTCTGATCCTATAATTTATATTTACAATAACATCTATTGTTGCCAAGAGACTAGTAGATATTGTTTTCAAGTTTGCGGTTACGAATTTTAAGTAATTTATTTTCGTTTGCCGTTGGTCTGTTGTAAGGTTGGACACGAAGAAACCCAGACAAGAAAATCTTGTTGGGATTAAAAATGCGTTTTCTTTTTCATAGTTCAAGGTAACTAGTACACAGAAAAAAATAATTATTTTACAAGCGTGTGAAATTCCCCCTCGTTTAATTCCAAGCCAAAAGAGGCGTAAACATCGAAATTGTTTGCAATCTTTCATGTGCCATACAATAATGTTTGCAATCTTTCATACAACAGGCTAGAATCAGGCTTTACGTTGCTTAAATTTACAATATCCTCTTATGTTCTGCGAATCTAGAATTCTTTAGAATTATGTGCATTGGATAACGCAGAAAATTCAATGTTTCTCTCTATCTGTGTATTACAATAGCAAGCATTATGCTTATCGTAAGACCGTTGTTTAAATCTTCCTTCTTATCTTTTGCACGAGCCCTATTCCCACTTGTTTGGCTGCCTAATCCCATTTTCGCTTAATATCTTTCAGGTCAATAACAGTTACATCCTTTTTTTTGTTTCAGTACAAAGAAAAAATAATTAATTTTAACAAGCGCGTAAAATTTATCCTCGTTTAATTCCAAGCTAAAGGAAGCATAAACTACGAAATTGTGTGCAAACTTTCATACACCATACAACAATGTTTGCAATCTTCCATACAACCGACTAGACTCACGCGTTATCTGGCTTAAATTTACATGAAATATCCCATTAATTTCTGCCACATCTTGCATTCCCTTTATGTGCATTGGAGTACGCAGAGAATTGAATGTCTTTTTCGAATTGGGTATGTGATTCACAACAAGTGTTTCAGAAATAACACACAACCTAGTTATCGTTTTTGTAGGATACGTTTCATTTATTTTCAACATATTCAGCATTAAAACTTAACATCATCATACGTTTGATAACTTACACAGCTCGAAAAAGTAGTGTGAATTTTGGTTCAATATCATGCACATATATGGAGCGTCACAGAACATCTACATTTAAATTATACACAGAAATAAATAATTAATTTTAACAAGCACGTAAAATTTCCCTTCGTTTATTTCCAAGACAAAGGAGGCCTAAACAATGTTTGCATACGACAGTGTTTGCAATCTTGCATACAACAGGGTTGATTCAGGCGTTATTTGGCTTAAATTAACATGAAATATCCCATTATTTTCTGCCAAATCTAGCATTCCCTTTATGTGCATTAGATATCGCAGAAAATTCAATGTTTCTTTTTATCTGTGTATCTGTAAACTCGTCGATAAGTAGAGCTAAAGTGTCTTCTAAGAGTCTTCTTAACACCTTTTAAAAATTAATATGCAAAAAGGTAGTTTTTCACATATCATGTTACCTGTTTAGGGTCGTATTGTCCATTTAGTAACCTAGAAAGAGTTTCTAGAAGCCTATTCAGGACAATTAGGTAGATTATCCTCTTTTTGCGCCAGTAAACGTTCATTAAAAAAATCATCAGTGTTCAAATGAGCATCATCATCATTATAGAAATTCAAAACCAGTTTTTTCGTTCAAGTCAAATTTTTATTATTGAAAATATGTTCGAAATTGATAAGCAGAAAATAGGAAACACATTTTCTTTAACAGTTTATAAATTACGTGGCTGGGTAGCAGATGGCCGGGAGTTCAATCCCAGGCCCGTCCCCTTCCTTGCTATTTGTCACTTGTCTCTTTCTATCACCACTAGATTTAAAATAAAAGGCAGTCTAATGCGCTATCATTGATCGCATCACTAGCAGAGTGAATCCATGATCTATAAATTACTTGCCTCACTAACACAAATCTATTTTTCCCTTGACAATTTCGGAGAACTTTGCGAAATGGGCGAATCCGATTTTGTGAACAAACATTTGAATACACGTTTATTAGCGAATAAGAGCTCAATTTTAAAATTAAAATCACAGTTGGCTCGTGGATGCTTTCTTTTACCCGATTGTTATCTTAGTTTAAAAAATTGAGCTCTCATTCGTGAGAAATCGTCGATTCAAGTGTTTTTTTTTACAAAAGCAAATTCGCCCATTTCGCAAATTTCTCCGGAATTGTGGAGACGCCGAGGTAAACACGACCTCTATCCAACGATTGTCAAACTAATCATCCTTCCCCTCTCCACAAAGACCGTGAAGCAGAAAATGCGAAGTAGAATCAGAGAAAAACATCTAGATTGTAGCATTTCGAAAACAGGTTATGCTTTGTTTGCTATTTCAACAATACATAGTAAATGTACTTTATATTTGTCGTGGATTTCTTATTGTTGTAACTATTTCAGATGTCGCAAATTGTGCAAATCAATATTTAGAAACTTTGTAACAGTTCTGATTTTGCGACAGTGTCAGTCAATGTAAGCTCCAACTATAGCTTATTTCAAAATGTTGCCGTGAAAAAAAAAAACATTTTCATCGTTATTTTTCATTTTCATAACTAAATACTTCCCTCAATTAAAACAAATTACTCACACAACTTCATTAACACTTCTTTTATGATGTATGATGTGTACTTTCACTTCTTCTAGGACGGAAACATAAAGCGATAGCAACGGGCTCTCCTCTTTGTTTGGCTTGATCAGGCTTTAATACTCTTTATCATATAATTATATGAAGGACCAACAATGGGTTGGGTAGATCGATCACCTAAAAGGTGTCCACGATGAAATTGCCACACTATGAAATTGCTCTTACTTTTTAACCGTTGGGTAGAATTTAATGAAAATTTGGGTGGATTTAGTTCATAGTGCATTATTTACATCCTGCAAGTTTTAAAGTCCTGTGATCAAAACTCGCGAAATGGAGTCGAAAGAACAGCTCGTCGTGATAAAATCTTGCGCATTCATCACGAGAATGCGATTCGCATCGCCTATTACAAACGTTGGGAATTGCGAATTCCACGGTAGTCGTGAGTGATTAGCGGTTCGAGGAACGTTTGACCACCGATCGAAGCCCAGAAGTGAAGGGAAAAAGTATTCCGTACAACACCAAAAATCACAACCGCGCAGTTGGGGCCTTCAACCGAAATCCGAACGCCTGCTCGGATGTGGCCTAAGAAGCTGCACCTACGGCTCAAAGTTTTGTCCAGAAGGCCAAAACTAAGGGCCTGAAACGTCAAGCGTACAAAAGGCCCCTAATCGCGACGACGAGAAGCAGAACAAGTCCGCCAAAACCCGTCAGGGCGAACTTTCAACATGCTCGACAGAATGGTGCCAAACAGTGTCGACGACGAACATGTGTGAAGGCTGATTTCGAAACAGATCCTCTGGCAACCTGTTTTTCACGGCTGGCTGATAAGGTTCACATCCGGAGCAGTCCGCCACTAGAAGATGTCACACAAATGGCGAAGAAATTTCGGTTTGGCAAGCCATCTGCACGTGCGTGGAGCGGAGCGTTCCGTGACCCAGGACACGATGAACGGACAGGTGTGCATAATAGGTGCCTCCAGAAGCGGGCCGTTCTTCTCCTGGTAGCTCACGCGTCCTTGCACAATCTTCTCCGGTTGATTTCGGCCTCATACCACTACCCAAGGACGTGCTGAAGTGGTATGCGGACAATAAGGTCAATTTCGTGCTGAAAATGTAATCAACCTTCCTAACACCCGGCGCCCCGCCTATCGAGGCAGTACTTGACGACATAACAGAAGCAGCACCTTCAAACGACCTAAAGTAGTGAAGACAGTCGAGGAACTGAAGAAAGGTATAATAATGCAAAAACGGTTGATTTGCTACAGGTTGTGCAGAATCTGGTGAGGCGTTACGCCAAGGTGTGGTATCTGTATGGACCGTAAAGTAAAATACGAGTAAAATGGTAAATGAAGTTTACAGTTATTTCCAATTTGAGTACAATCTGATGAACAGGATCAAACTGATTTGCGAATCAATTTTGTGTGTGGCAATTTCATCGTGGACACCCTTTATACGTATTAACGGAATTATAAAGATTCTACTTTCAGCAACAAGATAAAAAATGTGACCTATCAAACTTAAGCAAGCCCCCATTAGTGAGACGAATAGCCCGTCCTTTATCAACATACTGTTAGAAACGAGGAGTTAGCATTCCCACTCTTCTCCACCCAATTTGCTTCATTCGGGTGTCCTGGTGGTCCCTCCCAAATCTCGATGTTCAATTTTTGTATCACAATTAAAAGCAAGTATAACATATATCCGAAAAAATAAATGTAACTGGAATATGGATATAGTTCTGGACCGTAACGCTGGTAGACCTGGTAGACCTTTTCGTGGTGCGTTACGGGGTATCAGATCTACCACCGAACCCTAGTCCGAATTAATTCAAACTAGGGAACATATTTGTTTTTCTAGTCAGCAGAACGTGTAATAGTCCTCATTACATTTTATGTCTTGTAGTAGTGACAATGCTCAGCCAGCAACTGAGGATGAGCTTGGAATAAAGAATACATAGTAGTCTTCTATCTATGGAATTCTACTATTTACAGGTTTGAACGCATAGGACCAGGGTTCTGATGCAGTGGTCAGTATCGAGCGTTATTGTCTGTTTGTCGCAACGAATCTCAGTTTTGACTGATAAGGGGCGCCTTATCAGTCAATTAAACTTTCAACTCAAACCTGATCTATTGTCACAAAACAACAATGACACCTGTAACAACACCGAATACTTCATCATTTCTCAATAGCGATGAAGCGAACTCGACATGCCAAACAAAGAGCATGGATATACTACAATAGATCAAATTACAGGTCGCAGTGGTTTATGTCCCGGGAAAAAATAGTTCTGGATACGTTGAAAAGCAAAGTTTATCATTCCTATTATTATAGATGAAAAAATAAAATATAAATATGCGTATGTTATGTGAATCTTTTTTTTTTGTAGGTATCACAGTGGTAGCACTGGCTTATACCTTTAATCTCCACTGGACCCTTGTATTGGTTAAAATTCACTTCCCTGAGCCTTTCTTTTGGGTAAAATCAACACAGCGACATATCCTCAGGCTAAGGTGCCCAGTCATTTGGTCACCTGCTTTCATGTGAGAGATTTCGAATAGTTTTAATAAAATAGATAACCTTTCATGTGTACGTTTTTGTCCATGTTGAGTTTTCGTCAATGTACTGTGTATTTGTGTGTCTTGTTTTGTTCATATTATGTTGTACGTGACTATGGTCTGTTATTATGTTTGATACTGTATTTCATGTGCGCCCTGAATCTCACGTGTATTTATTTATAAGCACGTCTCCGGAAAGGCAGAAATCTCTTCCAACCCTATATGTCTTTGTTTTTGAAGAGCTTGCGTCAATGATGCTGAATCCGAACCATAGCATTCTACCAGACCTGGTTGTGCAGGGCATGGAATTTGCATAAAAGTGCCGCTCGTGACCATGATGATTCCAAAACCGCATGCAGAGAGTTAGTAACATAAAAATGAGAAGAGAAGAAGATTTTAGTATTTTAGTATTTAGCTTGGGATCTAGAAGCTATACCAAATATAAAAATATTGCAAATACAAACTTATTTTAAACTTAGGAAAGAGCGGGTTTTTCCTTTCTATTTTTTATGAGTTTGGTATGGAGGATACAATCTCATCGCCTCGCATTACAAGCACACACAAACATCGAATTAGAGCGTGGCCGGTTAATTTTCCGTCTTTGAACTTTGCAAGGAGGCAATATGAAAACAATGACTGTATGCTATTGTATATGACTCACCTAACACTGCTACTGATATAAGCCACATGGATAGGTTTATTCTATTGCTTCTAATGGTGTTTCCTAAGCGGACCCTCCGCGTTCTATCTTGAATATATGTACATGCTTGTCATCGTCAGTTTTCAGTTACACTTTGCTGTGACTATGTGCTTCATTTCGAACAGTCACATAACTATCCTGAATAAAACATTCACCTCTTTCGATAATAGTTAGTTTGGTTATTCATCCCTTGAAACAAATGGATGAATAACAACATAAGTTGCCACGCAAATGAAAATATACTTTTAGTCTTTCCCCTTAGATTGAAAGTAAGAAGTCAAAGAGTTAATTGCGGCATAACCCGCCAGTATCACACATTATGTAGTGCTTTTATATAAACGTTCTACTACATGGCCGTGAAAAAATGACTACAATGTGTGATACTGGCGGATAATGCCACTGTTCAGATTCTTGTCGCGCTCTCATGCATGCTTATATCACGAGATGTAAGCCCACTCTAACAGCGTCGACAAGGTACAATTTGATACACGAGAGGGCGTATGTTACATGAATCTTATTGATGTGTTATTGAAAGAGAGCTTCCTTGCTAAAAGCACAAAAGAGTGGAACTCTAAATGGAGCTGTAAGGTTTTTGAACGATTGCACAAAATTTGAATGATGTGCGAAAAATGCCACATACAAACATGTTCCCCAAAAATCGACCTATTATTCTGCTGGAAACTCGTAGGTAGAGTTCATAGTTCAACTAACTCCATCGCTCCATCTAATTGAAATTGTTAGATACGGAATGTTTTTCTCATTTCTTTGACTTCACTTTCTACAACCGGATTTTTCAACCAATACGCATCTCTCATTTTTTTAATTTTCTTCAGTAGTGGAGTTTCTTTATAACCCAATATTTCAATCACGCGAAGTTTCGGTGTATTCGGAGAATTAATTTCCTTTTGACACAACAAGGACATTATTGGCCTCGCAAAACTCCCAAGTATCCCAAGTAACATTTTTGTAACTATCAATTGCAAAAGCAGAGCCGAGTGACGAATTCCATCTGGCTAATTCAGCTCGAATGGTCAATGATGACAACGCCTCGGCTTTGTTTTTGCACCGCTATTTCAGCATGGTCAATATCGGGTGAAAAAGGAAAATACTCATGTTGGAGCGTCAACTTTGACGCCAGCTGTAGTCCAAACCACTTAATGGAAACAGTTTAAATTTTGTCCACATTAATCTTTGTATTGTTTTAAGCTATGGAGACATTTTTAATATGCTACCTTAATGTTTCACAGAAATACGGATTTTTGAAATTGGTATGTCCAAAAATGACTTTTTTCACATATGTTATGATAACTTCAAATTTATAAATTTTATCAACATTAAATTTTGGTCACATTAGGCCGAAACCTTGTTTATAGTGTTGTCGAATATATTGATAAATGACAAAGTTACAGAAGCTTGAACAACGCGTTTTTTGGAAGTTAAATTTTCCTCGGCTTATTTTTGCTACTGAGTATTATGGTCAGCTGAAAAACCAAGGGAAGTCACCAAATGATCAAATGGTTGTATTGTAGCCATTGCGAAGATAAGTTGGCTTTTTGGAAAAACTGTGTTTTCTTTCAATCGCCATATTGAAATTTAAGAAATCATTAAAATGTGGAGAAATAAATACACAAAATATTAAATGTAATGCAAATAAACTGTAGATCGGAAATCAATTTCGGCATACTTTTAGATAACCTGATTGAATTAGATTATTTTTAGGAAATTCATGTTTATGATTTGGAGCATGGTACGCGAAAAAAAAACAATTTGTTTTGGATATTTTGCTCTCAAACTAAATTTCCCGAAACACTAGAACTTTTTTTCTTAAATACTAGGGTAAGGGGATGTAATGTTAGCCTAGCTCCTTTATTCGGCTTATGTACCAAATGTGTCATTAATTTAGCGATAATCAAAAAATTCATGTTGATATTAGGATGACCGATTCAATCCAGAGCAATTGAGACAATATTAGTCAACTTATAGTTGTTCATTTCCGTGTAATTTTCGATATCTTGGACTTTTGGGGCATCATTATTTCACAGGTTATGCTGAACAGATGATCTACAGGATCATCAAACAATCTAGATTTGGCTTAAATGAATCGATGAAACAAGTAATGCAGTCTAGATGTGCAGAAAATAGTTACATGTAACAAACTAAGTGTTCACATAGCTAAAATAACGATGATTTTACAAAAAAATCGTAGACCCAATGTTGGGGACATATTTTTTAGTATGTTCCCAATTATGGCCTGTTTATCAATAACGTAGTAAAAAGGTTGTTATTAGTAAAATTTCAAGTGGAAATGCATGAATTTGTGGTTGTTTATATTCATGTGGCTCATCTAAACACAAACCGAAGGAACGAAATCATTGTGCAGTGATTTATAATGTTTTCATTATTGAATGGCTGATAAATCATATATGAACATCACCTAAGATGTAGGATGGAGATGTTCGCTCATCACCATGAGGCACAAAGAGTGAACAACAATGTTTTTGGCTAGAATGAAAGATATGAAGAGAAAGTTTTGATAGTTTCGCTAGTGTGCGGCAGGCTTGGAAATATAGCAGATGTTTTAGGAAAATTGAGCGAAAAGGGCATGTGTACAGTGGTACTCGAACCAACGACATTTTTGCCTAATATCCCACTGCGGGGTAGGTTGAAACTTTCTCTTCATATCTTTCATTCTAGCCAAAAACATTGTTGTTCACTCTTTGTGCCTCATGGTGATGAGCGAACATCTCCTTCTACATCATAATCGATACTCCTCGCACGGAGAATATATAACATAACAATTAATGTATCACCTAAGAGCTTCGAAGCAGTTTTACTTTCGTTTATTTTGTGAAATGTTGTAATAAATAAATCAAGTACAGCTAGTTATGCCTTAATTCATAAAATTAGAAAAAAAAACGTACGACGACTGCATTTAGTAATAAATCCATCGAATGGGACAAAGTTGCATCCATGAAAAGACCCAGTTTGATGCTTGTAGACCGACATTAAATCCATATCCTCGAATTTTTCTGAATTAAAAAAAAGAGTTTTGTAACTTTTCGTGAAACATACTACCAAATGTCTTACCAAACTTATCTTAGCAAGTGTATAACTAGTTGAATCTCGTTCACAGCTTAAAAACTGAATCAGTTATAAAAAATGTAATCGATCATTGCATAATAGGCTGAGTTAAGGGACATATACCCTATTTACAGTTAAATGAATCAGAAGAGCAGAGAATCGAACAAAGCAGAACAACAAAAACCAAACACGATATCACCATGAAGTTTGACAGCTGTGGTCATTTGGCCCTATGCTAGTTTTGATGGCAGCCAATAGGTTTTATTTTTAATTTTAATATTTTAATAGGTCAGAACATCTTTCACTAGAACATTTTCAAAATCTTTATGGTCTTATGATGGTTTTATGAATTTGTTTTCACAACCGTCTATAGAGTGGGCCAACTTGTATACATTTTGGCTTTAAAGATGCATAGAGGAAGTTTTGGTGGACAAAACAATTTTGAATGTATTTTTATCAACAAATCCGGGATGAGTGCTATACGGCTGGAATAAAACTAAAATTTTTACTTGGGATAGCACTATAAGGCAAGATTAGGGCAAAATAGAGCATAAGCCTTGTGATTTTTCAGGAAAAGTCGCTTTCAAAGACACTCTTGCTTATATATTTCTCCTTCTATAGTTCTGGAATTGAAGATGAAGTAAGCGCTCATTTCGCTACAACCGCATATCGCCTGCCATATGAGGAGCTTCATGACAAATTTTAACATTTTATTTCTATTTACACCCTGTGGTACGTCAATATTGGACTGATGACGGAATATTCTTGTCCGGCTAGCTGGCCTTGAGTTAGGATTCGTCGTGCAGCATGATGCAATTCGGATTGGTGAGCAACTGCGCGTAGGAGGTTTTAGCAACGACATTTTGGTTCTCATTCCTGTTTGGGACCTTTTTCTATTCGTTCTGTTTTATTCTATAAGAGTGTACAGCAGTATTGAAGCTTCCAGCTAAGAGTATAGTCAGAATAAGGATCTAGCAACAACAAAAATTTACTAATGTCTAGAGAAACATGAAGAAATGGATCTATAAACATGAAGAAATGGATCTATAATGCTTCAAAATTTATTAAATCGTTGCGTTAGTTGGCTAAGATACTTTTTAAGTTATATAAATGCCGTGTGTGGTTTCACTCCCAAGTATCATTTTATACCCTGCTTCAAATGTGTCATTATGTTATAACAGTAACAACACAAACATATATAGGAAAGGCTTGTAAGATGGAACACGATCCGTTTTTAACATGTATCATTTTTAATTTTTCGTGAATCCAAAGACATCTTTCGAAAGAGGAACTGATAGGCTCCAACTTTTCCTAAGAAACTGATTATTTATAATTATAAAAAAAAGTTATGGCCTTTTTTCGAAATCCATCAAAAATTGCAATTCCAAAAATTGGCTTGTAAGATGGAACACGATTCGTTTATTTTTTCGAGGATCTTTCGAAAGAGGAATTAAAAGGCTTCAAGTTTGCCCACGGATCTAATTATTTATAGTCATCAAAAAAATTATGACCTTTTTTCGAAATTTATCGAAAATAGCAATTTAAAAAAATTTATTGTTATATTTCAATTTATTGTCGATTCCATGGCATTTCCAAACATAAAAAATATCATTCATATGTTTTAAAATGAAAAAAACGTGTTCCATCTTACAAGCCTAACAGTGTTCCATCTTACAAACATGACGCCATAAACACAAAACATCAAAAACTTGTTCCACTTTACGATTTGTTTGGAAATGGCTTTGGATCATAAAAATACACCAAAAAGGCTAGCCAACACAAATGTTAACCTTTTGATATAGATGGGAAATTTCGAGTTACTAATCACAAGAAATAATTGCTATTTTAATTTTGTCAACACTTTCGAACATTGAAGCCTGGAAGAGCTAAATCGAATGAGTGTATTCACTCCAAAAGCAAATTCAAATTGAAGAATAGTAAAAAAATGAGGTTAACACTTGTCAGCGCGATCGTGTTGTTGCTATGAATGTCAAAAGTGGCGCTGTTCCATCCTACAAGGCGTTCCATCTTACAAGCCGTTCCTCTAGTATTTACAGTTTGAAATTATCCACTCAGTAAAGATTCTTACTGGTAGATGTTGTAAACTCATTGCCTAGTGAAACATTCACTTCAACTCATCCCAAGGATGAGCAAAAGCACTCTGATGGTAGTTTTCAATCCGCCTCGAATAGTCAGTAAGTAATTGCCAAGTGGCCTTGAATTTTGGTTGCCTTGAATTTTGGTGTCATTCAACATCCGCTCATCGGGCCAACTTTCTGAATCCACTAAAGCACTCGTTGATTTTCTCACTGCTGCTAAAGCTGTAAAGTTTGATCGACAAAGTTTACCTTGTGCTCTGGTTCATTTTTTTTCTCTTTTCTCTTTTTATTGGCTTATGCTAAAGCATATTTATGATGTGATAATTGCAATCCAGCGAATGAGCAATTTTCTGATTGGATAATATTTTTCAGAGCTTCGTACTATTTTGTAAGTGAATCAGAAAAGGAGAGTTTTATAAATTTCAACATGCCACGTACTGCTTTGTATGCTACGTATTTTGAATAAAAAAGTGATCAAATGGAGTATTAATTTAAATTTGCGTGGTTTTTCAATGACAATTGTTCTAATTATACACGCGTCCAAGTGTTTTTTCAAGTGAACTTGATTTCTAAATGTCTACTTGATGATCGGTAGAATCCAACAATAACCGTCAGCATGGCCGATTTGCGTAGCCACTTCAAATTTAGGATAGCACACATTTTGGAAACTACCAACTTTAATAACATTTTTGCTGCTATTGGCATTTGAAATCTTTGTAGATTCTTAAATTCGTTCTCAGAAATTTCGAATTGATATACCAAAACAGTCATTTCTCGATTCATGCAACCTTCAAATGTTATATGAAGGAAGATATCGTTCTAGCCTAATTAATTCAGCACTATGAACTTTAGCCTAAAATTAATTTGTTTTCAGAGCACAACACGGCCATTTAAAAAGCAAGTTTTAAAAGGCAGGTTAACTAGCAAAAATAAACATGTTTCAGAGAATCGGCTTTGTAGCTGAGCCGTTGTCGGCAAACAACGCAACAATCGGTTGCCATTGGCATGAATAATGAGGCTTGCGTAAATAGATCGTCTCAATTGTACCATGTCTGCTTGATCCGCTCATCCGTTGATTGGTTGCCGGAAAGTAGCATGTAAGATAAGACCGAATGGAATCGCGGATTGTTCCATTATGCAGTGTATATCACACTCGTAACTACATAAGCCACCAGTGCACAACCGCGAACGGAAGTTGAATTGCAATCTGCTCGTATTGCCTCTGAACTGTGAGCTCCATGATAATCGGTTCACGTTGGAGGATGAGAAACTTGGCTCGATAGAGTAAAATGGTGCCAGCAAATGTAGATGATGTATTCGTAAGGAACTAGTTGCGTTTTGGTATGCACATGTTCCTGTGGATTTATGTTCAAACAATTTGGGTCAGCGAATATAAAGCACACTTACCTAACAATGAGTAGTGAGGAATTGAGACGACTTTAAATTAATGATGTGTTACATTCCAACATGCTCTTACGCTTATGCGTCAAAAATTGGAAGCATATTCGACCCCATTTCTCCGCAGTTCTAAGGTAACTGTTTACGCCAAAACATAGACAGTCGCCATAAACATTGTGTCAGAAATTCTACGAAATCCGAACACTAACAGCAGCAACTTTCCCATACCATCCATTATTGGCAATTAGTCTGGGCCAATTAATCTTTCTCAAAACCAATATGAGTGCCGAGGGTGGCAAATTTCTACACGTTTCGATGATTTGCGTGGTATAAACACACCACCACCGGCACTTGGCAAGAAAGGCGACCTGAACAACAAAACATATACCGAACGTTTGCAGACGCATAAAAGGGTTTAGTCATTCTGTTCTACAACGCCCCAGCGCACTGGAAGTGGTTCACAGACACGCCATTTGTCCAAATTGTGAAAGAGCTGAAATGTTCTACCTTCTGTTGTTTTGGCTCATTTCACACGCCTAGATGGATGACGCTGTGTTGTTTGTTAACATAGAAAAGGAACGTGCTCTAGTTGCTTGAGTGTGCACGAGACAAATGAGCTATCCCATGGGTTGTGCCGAAGCTTTGCGTCAGAATAAACCACATTATGAAAAGCGAAAACTAGTAATTTGTAAAGCATGTTGTGCCCATGGTTCTTTGATGCCCAATTTGTAATACTTAATTCGGCTATGGTGTATCTGAACACCATGTAAAATCTCCTTGTTTGAGCTTGATTTCCGCATAATTTATGATCATACAATTAAACAATTGAGCAATTATCCGATTCAATATTTTTGGAAAGAACTGCACTTTTTCCGCATAAAATAACCGAAATCTGTGAACAATGCTTAAAGAATAACATAAAAATTAAAGTTAGTTGGGATTGACAAGATGACAAATCAACAACATCACCTGACTAAAGGCAAATTGGTTTGTTTGTCAACTTGTCACTCCAAACTAGGTTCTATAATTTTTGAGTAGCTAAACTCTAGCGATAAAATTCCTGCTATCTACCACAAACATTTGGTAAGGGTAAACAAAGAAATGGAAAAGTTATGAAATAGCTTTTTTTTTTAATTTTGTTTATACAGTGTACATTGTTTCGAAACCGCAGGTCAACGCCAAAATCGCCAAAAACTTACGATTAACAGAAAAAAGAAGGAACTGTGTCAGCTTAAGTTTTGGGTGTATTTTGCGGTTGAAAAAAATGTTACCAAACCAGTCTGTTACACAACATATATAATTCAACCATTGTTTACACATGTATTACTTAATTACACAAAAACAAAAGGTTCAAAAGGTTTATCATTTATTTGTAACAGTATTCGTTACCCAAACAGTTGATCCTTATTCAGCTTCAATAACGGAGGTATCCATTTCTGTTTCTTTCACTATTTTTATATTTAAAAATATGTGTGCATTGTCAGTACAGTTAAAATAAAGTTTGGCTTTGATTTTGTTTTATGACAGCGAAATACCCGGTTAATGCGCTTATCTCATGATATGTGATACCAAGTATTTGACCAATATTGAAAGTATCACACATTCTAGACATTTTTTCACTGCCACGTCGTAGAACGTTTATATAAAGGCCCTAACATCAGGTGTGATACTGGCGGGTTATGCCGCAATTCACTCTTAGACTTCTTACTTTCAATCTTAGGGAAACGACTAAAAGAACACTTTTAATTTTCGAAGCAACTTATGTTGTTGTTTATCCATTTGTTTTATGGAATGAATAATCAAAATACCTGGTTTTGTCACCATTTTGCACCATTTTCGAAACGGGTGAATATTTAATCAGGGTGATTATCTGACTGTTCGAAATGAAGCAAATAGTATCAGAAAAGTGTTACTTAAGACTGGCAAGAGATAGGACGCCTACTTAGGAAACACCATTTGAGGCAGTAGAATAAACCTTTCCATGTGGTTTAAATAAGTAGCAGTGTAAGTGTTTGATGAGTCATATAAAATGTCATAGGGTCATTTATTTCGTATTACATCCTTGTTTGCAATCAAGGCAAAACCAGGCCGCATTCTAATTTAACATTTGTGCGAGGTCGGCATGCGTGGTGATAATATTGAGTAGGAGCATGTATCCTCCATACGAAACAATAAATAAATAATTAGAAGGGAAGAACAAATTAATAATAAACCCGCTAGATAAAAACAACCGTTTTTTTCTAGGTTTCAGATTAGTTCGTATTAGAAATATTATTATATTTGGGATGGCTACTAGATCTGAAACTAGAGCGAAGGTTAACATTTAGGGTGAGGACAACAATTTAATCCGTCGGCGTCGGTGGTGTAGTGGTAAGCGGGACTGCTACTTGGCACCCCAGTAGGTCTGGGTTCAATCCCAGTCGACGTCGGTGAGGCGTGTTAAATTTGTGATGAGATTTTGTAGAAGATGCCGTTGTCAAACAATTGTTTTTAGTAAACACATGCAAATGCAAAATATTTCTCAAGCTAATGAAATATTGATTATAGGAGTGTGTGTGTTTGCAATCAATCAATAAAACGACCTCATCAATGTTCCTTTTCTGATGTTGGAAAGTTCCTCCGAATGCGGGAGCGGGGCACTAAAAAAATAGGGAAAAAACAACCGACGTACAATCTATCTAAAGAAACACGACCATAACACACACTAAGAGACGGATTCCATTCACAACGTCCTACGCAAATTACTCGAAAAACTATAATTTCACCATTTGCTTTAGTTGGAAAAAGGAATAATTTTTAATTTTATTGCCGCGAAAATAACGCAGCAAAAGCAAAACACCATGAAATATTGATTATAGGAGTCGGTCTTAAATTGACCGAGATATGGTCATTTTCTGTGAAACAGGTTCTGATAAAGGGTCCTAAGCGCGGTTAACTCTCTATTTTACTCAAAACATGCCATGTGACAGCTCTTTCTTCTTGGTTTTTCATCACAAGCCTTATTATAAACTAAAAGTGTATCCTTGACCATATTGGCTACTCCCGGAACCACCAAAACGTCCCCGGGAGAACATGTAGTAGGGACCAGTTAGGCATTTATCCCAAAAAATGCAGTGCGGCAGCTCTATCTGCTTAAAGTTTATAAGTATGACATTGATAAACTTCAGAAGGCCATTGGATACATTGACCACTCTCGAAACCACCAGAACGTCCCTGGGGGAACCTGTTGTAGAGGCCATGTGATTTTACTCCAAAATATGCCGTGCGCCATCTCTTTATGAGTTTTCATAATTATGATTTTGATAGACTTGAGAAAGTCATTGGCTACTTCCGGAACACTTTGGGGGAACCAGTAATGATCAATTACGATCTTACCACAAAATATGGGCTATAAGACTCACTGGCTAACTGATCCAGCTTACTGGTACATCTGAGGACCAATTTATCTAGCTTTGGTTTGGATAAGCAAGCAATAATTCGATTGAATATAGGGAAGAGCGCGTTTTATTAGTAGCGAGTTTGTCCTCCGCCCGCTTCCAGGACAGCTTCAATCCGCTTGGGGATGAAACTGTAGAGGGTTTGAATGACGTCCAGTGGTATTTTATACCACTCGTGGATCAAAGTTTTCTCAAATTCCGTCAAATACGAAGGGGTGGGAATACAATCCGATCCCTTGCTTCTAAGGTTGACCACAACGATTCAATGATGGTTTTGTCCGGTGACTGAGCAGTCCACTCAAGGTGATCGAAATCACTTGCGTGGTCCTCATTCCACTTTTCAATGGATTTCGCTATATGGATTGAAGCGTTGTCATCCTGGAAGAGGCCGTTCCCCTCTGAGAATGTGGATCGCATCATGGGAAGCGCGTAGTTATGATTTAAAAATGATAATTCTTTGTGGTATTCGTCATCAACAGTTGAAATACCTGCTCATCCAATATGGCCCTCTAGTGCTCAGCCTTCATTTTGGATAATTGGACCAATTGCATGCAAGGATAATATATAAAACACACTCTTCCCTATACTCAATCGAATTATTGTTTGCTTATCCGAACGAAAGCTAATTAAACTGATCCGCAGAGGTACCAGGGAGCTGGATCAGACTAGCCAGTGGGTCAAACATATTTTGTTGTAAAATCGTAATTAATCTTTACTAAACGTTCATCCAAAAATGTTCCGGGAGTTTCCAAGTCTATCCAAGTCCTTTCTCAAGTCTATCAAAATCATAATTATGAATCATGAAGATAGAGATGCTGCACGGCATGTTTAGGGAGAAATGCCTAATTGATCCCTACTAAAGGTTCCCCCGGGACTTTCCGGTGGTTCCGGGAGTGGCCAATATGGTCAAGAATCCACTTTTAGTTCATAATAAGGTTTGTGATGAAGAAGTCTACGCTACCTACAATAATTCTAAAAAAGGTATGGAAAAAAGTCTACGAGGCGGGAGGGGGGTCTGATGTTTTCAAAAACGATTCCACGTGGTTTATGAACAGGCCCGTAGTTCTGTATGCATTACATACTACTAAAATGTCATGTACATTTTGGTGCCCTGAGACCGACACATGCAAGCGTCTTTTAGCACATAAGAATGAGTTGAAAGAGACGAGAACAAAAATCAATCAAACACATCTTTTGTCGACTTGCGTAAGTCTCAGTTTCCAGAGACATAATTTTACACGAACTCTTCGTGTACATACAGCTTAGTTTACATACATTGGTTTACATTTCAGATGATTGGGAGTATAAAAGTCGACAGTTTCGAGAAACATCCTTCATAAAAAGCCTGTAAAGTCCCATGAGTTACCCCTGTTTCAGTTTTCTCCACTTCTTATGTATTTCCTTTGTTTTCTCTTTGTTCTTACTTCATCAAAGACGATTAAAGCCTGTCCATGTTAAATTTTGGACACTTTTCTTTCAGTGTAGATTATTGAATTATTTCACGGAGTGGAAGTGGAAGTGTGCAAACGCATTCAGTAAGAACGGCAGCAAAATCCAAATTTATCAGTACGCGATCTTGCCAACAAACTAAAACTACCAAAAAGTACCGTGTTTTGTATTTGGAAATCATTGAAGTGGAACAAACCGAAAAGTATGCTCCCGACAAATGGACAAGAAAGTGGTTACCATTATTGAGAAAAATCCCAATGTTTCTTTGCGAAATTTGGCTCGCAAAGTTGGGAAGTCAAGATCATACGTCCAAAAAGTGAAGCAGAGGCAAGGTATAAGACGTACAAAGTGAAAAAGGATCCCAACCGTGATGAAAAGCAAAATTTCACTGCAAAAAGTCGTGGTAAGCAGCTTAACACCAATAGTTTGCAAACATTTCCTTGTATCATTATCGACGACGAAACATACGTATTTGAAGACTTTAAACAGCCTCGGGGTCTGGCTTTTTAGACCGCAATGTAAAAGAATGCCGTTGCTGAGCTTTCCGGACAAAGAAGGTGTCCAAATTCCCGAAGAAGTATTTGATATGTAGTCCTATGTAGTTGTGGTTGAATATCTAAACTTTTCATATCTACCGGCACTATCAATAAATATGCTTAAATCGGTTGCTACCGTTTATCAGTAGCCACGACTCTCCAGCTCTGTTTGGCCTGATTTGGCCTCTTGTCACTATGCGAAATCCGCCCTGGAATGGTATAAGGTACAAAAAGTCAGATACGTGCCAAAAACAGCCAATCCACCAAACTGTCCAGAACTTCGCCCAATACAGAAGTATTGGGCTCTAGTTCAGCGGAAACTCTTCGAAACTAAGAAAAAGCAAGAAGCGTATCTGAAGATACCGTACGATGGCGGGTGTACCACAGAATTTCACAGTACAAGGATTAACATCTTAATCAACTGTTTCTTATGTTTCTTATTGTGAAACAAACAGTCGGTTTTGTTGAATTGTGTGTAAATTTTGTTTGTTGCTATTATTTTTGTGTCCGAAATTCAACGTGGACAGGCTTTAGTTTTTGATAGGACAGAGTTAAAGACAGTTTGATGGAATCGTGTCTTTCGAGGCATAATCCACTAAATTATCCTCCAGTTCACATTTAGCGTAATGGTATGAAGCCAAGTCTGGTTGAAACAACGGGATTGCAGTTTTGATGCTTCGTTGATGGTGTCTTTTTTCACGAATGGATCACTTGTCACAGGTTCATATTGTCTGCCAAACAAGGTACTTTCATGCGTGTTTTGTCAACTTAGGCCTTTCGATGCGATCATCTACTTCAAACTTATCCTTTGCTGTGCAATACTCTTGGTCTGGAAAAATTCAGGATTTGTCAATATTAGAATGCACAAAATTATTCATCGCATGATTCGTCAGTTTTTTTCAGCTCGCCTACATTTTTACTGTCAGCTATGCAAACGAGGGGGTGTACACAATGTAGAAGATATAACTTTAATTTGGGTCTATGGATGCTTAAAATTTGAGGTTAATATATTATCACCATTTTCTTCACGAAAACCAGAAGTTTACATTAATATTATCTAGATGACATACGAGTAAAAAAAATTAAGAACAGGCCATTTTTATCAACAGGCTAAATTTTGATAACATAAGCACAATTTAGAGACTTTATTTCCTATCTAAGTTTTTTTTTCATGATTATCGAGATTTTTAACCTCGGGGCAGGTTCATCATGGGTGTGTTTCGTAACTTGTCCGGAGGTGAGATTAGAACTCGTGACTTTGGAGTGAGAGGTATGAGTCGTCACCGCAAAGCCGGGGTCGCCCCACCCAAAATGATAGTAATTTTTGTAAAGTTCGAGGAAACTACAAAAATTTGTAAGCGTTTCAATAATTTTCGACTCACCCTGTGTGACTTTTTTTTAAATTATTAGTAAATGAATAGAAGTAAGAAGTTATATTTTTTTCCTTTGTATAATCGAGATTATCAACCCTGGGCTGGTTCATCTCCTGTCGTAGCCATTCAAATTACCTTTTGGTTATTTTCGTACTTGTTCGGGGGTGAGATTCTAACTGTTGACTTTGAAGTGAGAGGTATAGATGTTAACCACTACGCCGGGGTCGCCCCTAGTAATAAAATTAATTTGCTTCAATCCCTTATTTAGGTTTGAATTCAAAATCCAACCTCTTTTTTTATCTTCGAATTCTCCGGGTATAGAACATGCTATGCTCGCTTCTATTTCATGCATTGGTGTTGACTTCGAAAGCTCTCAATTTCACCGAAGACAGAATATATATAAATAACTAACAAAGTTTATATGGAAAACTGATTTGAGAACTGACAACTTGCAATATGAAGCTAATTTAAAACAAGCGTGATGATTTCGAAGGAAACCTCCATAAACATTTCCTCATCCAGCAGCGATACTGAGACACGTTTCGTACTAAAAATCGCGTGAGATCGTGTCAGTGCTAAATGCTTCAGCAACTTGCTTTTAGGAATGTTAGAGGTCGTATTCCGAGCATGGTATCATCGCTGAACTTGCACTCGCGCATCTATCATTCACAAACATGGGTTATCTTTGACATTGAATCACAATCATATACATTCAAACCCAGTCAGCTGTTAAACGTGACTCTAATACACTATAATTTTTTCTCTCTCATTTTTGCAGGTAAGCAAACCTTTGTCCAATCATCATACAAACGGAACTATGAACCCCAAGCTCACCACCTGATCATTTCTTTACCCCGTTGTTGGCTGTTGTCGTTTGAGTGAACACAACCGGATCCACCAGAAACGTCGCTGCTGGTTGTGGTGAAGTTATGTGTATTTGTATGTTTGGGATCAATTTGCAAATAAAAAAAATCAGCAAAACATGTATGCCACAACAGATCTACAGCAAGCAGCCATTCATCAAGCTTTTAAGCCAGCCGGTATTCGTTCAAGTTCAAGGTGCTTGGACGCAGTACCCGTCTGGCTACAAACAATACGCAATCCGCTGAGCCCGGGTGTTTAAACAGATAGAGAATCGCGCGCAAGTTCCTGTTTCTGGTTGGCAGTCGGAGGCACTCGTTCATATGCGACAAAAATGTATGCAAATTTATTCAAGAACGCCCAGTGACCTTAAGCGGCTATGCGTGTTATTGGCTAGCGATCTGCATTTTCACCAATTGTGGTTTCTCCGGGGTTTTCTCGGATTTAGTAGGTGCCGATTATGGGGAAGTTTAGCTCGAAATAATTTAATGATCCGTTGCAGCTCAGAAGAACTGGATAATTCTTAATTTGCATTGAGAGTATAGGTCAATCTTGAAGTTTGATTCAGTAGAGCGAATCAAATGTGATTGTGGAACACTTTCGAGGATATCTAATTATGGGTTTATAATAGCTCTTTGTTCTTTTAAACATTATATGGAGTACGTCGCTAAACGCGTAGGATGTGATTACAAAGCACTGTGTGGGAATAAAGCGAAAGTGGTGGCGTTAGTAGGCGAAAGATGTAAACAAGCTGTTGCAGTATGGAAATTGGTTTCCTTCAGCATCGACGTTGCAGTAAACAGTTGATGTCATTGCGTTAATTACATCATTCAGCGTAAACTTTGGTGACAAAATTGAAACAAATACGTTTTTGTGACGGTTAGCCTGGGTTGTAATGACTTTTTTATGGGGATTTTTATTGATGCTATCGTGAGAATGTAAAAGAGAATGATATTATTCGGAAATGTCATCTCTCTGTAATGTTTTTGTTTATTTGTGGTCGATCCTTGACTTTGTATACGAGAACGAATTATTGCAAAAAAGCATTGCTGTCCTATTTACATCTCGTTATAGAATATTAAAAAGTGAATACACAACCACATAGATGAAGACTGATCCATATCAGATTCTTTAAAAAAAAACCTAAAATTAGTTAAAAAGTAGGTAACCCCTCTTTTTTATAAAACTTTAAAAAGTACTCAGCGCTGGGTAAATGATTGTACCCTGAATAATAAAAAGGAGCAACGTGCAAATAACCTTTGGATCCGAAAATTCCTCGGCTGTTTTTGCTTCGTTGAATTCGACATGGCAAAACTTATGTATGATGTATGATATATGGTATGTAATACCACCCATTGTAGCACGGAAACTAAGTCCGACAGCAATGGGTTCTCCTCTCTGTTAGACTTAATCAGGCTTTAATAACCACTGATTATCCTAATCATGCCATTTTATGAAGGGCCAAAAACGGGTTGGGTGGATCGATAGGCAACATCACTTATACGTTTCCACAGGGATATAAAGAATCTGCTTCCAACAACAAGATTGCACAATTGGTCAAAAGAGCCAGCCATCTAACACGAGGATGCCCCAATAGGCGGAGAGAAGAGCCCGCCCTCTATTCATAAACTGTTAGCAATAGAGAGTTGACAATCCCACACTCTGGATGTTGCATGCTGCAATCGAGTGCCCTGATGGTCCCTCCCATCCCTATGAATTATTTATAAATTTATGTAAATGAAAAATATTACAAGCATTCGTATCTATTATTTATGATCTTCATTCGGTTGATCCTGAAATTCAAGAAATTTTGCAAAGTGTTTATTCGACAAGGCAAAACTTATGAACTATAAACTAATTTGTAAGTTTGTTTTTCAATTTTTTTTTATGTTTTTTTTTTTCAATGTAGTCCCTTTTTAGCTCGATACACTTATTCCAGCGATTGTCCAACTTCATAATGAATTTTCCGGAAGGTTTGCAAAATACTCCTCCGCGGTTACCAAATGTTCCTCCGTCGATGATTTTCTCGCGTGAGCTGAATTTTTGATTGATGTGTCAGATTAGACAATAGTCCGTGGGAGCCAAATCGGGTAAATACGGTGGATACGGAAGCAATTGGTGCCGTAAGTCCTTGATTTTAGCCGTGTTTGCGATGCTCTTGTGCGCCACGGCATTGTCTCACAAAAACATTGTTTTTCTCTTCATGTGAGGCCGTTTTGCAGTGATTTCGGCCTTCAATCGCTCCAATAATGCACGGTATACTCGCTGTTGCGGGTTTTATTCTTTTCGAGGTAGTCCACGAAGAGTATGTCTTGACAATCCCAGAAAACCGACGCCAAAATCTTTCCGACCCATTGGAGCTGCTTCGGAGCAGTCGTGCCGGCCACTCATTTTGTTCGCTGGTGTGTAATAGTGGATCCAGGTTTCATCAACAGTTACCAATCGACGCCAATAGTCCTTCCGATTCCGCATCAGCACGTTCAAACACTGCTTCGAAGTGCTCTCGCGTTCGTGTTTTCGGTCAGGAGTGAGCATGCGCGGCACCCACCGGTAGGATAACTTTTTCATATGCAGAATCTCGCCCAAAATGTGGTGTGTGCGCTCAGTACTAATCTTTGTGGCATGAACGCATGAACTTTTTTGACATTGTCCTCTGTAACCGCATCGGAGGACCTGCCGCTGTGAACTTCATCGGTAGTGAAGTTGCAGACACCACGACACTCTCGAAACCAATGGTGTAATCTGAAGGAGCATTTGCCGCATAATACTTATCCAATTTTTCCTTTGTTTTCTTCGCCGTTCTGCCTCTCAATAAATAATGTTTTATGAGAGAATGAAAATCGTTTTTATCCATAGTCAACTTGTTGCCAAACACGTCAACAATAATCAGCTGTCAAAACAAAACTAAGGGTAGTATCGCACTAGAATTTGGCGTGTATGCCTTAACATGAACGAACTACGAGGCACTATAACCTTTTTTTGCAGTAGCATCGCATTTTGGCGGTCAAGGAGGTCATTTTTCACGCCAAGTCTAGGAAATTATTTAAATATACGATCCGATTTTCAATTTGAACCGACTTATACCAACAGTAGGTATGCTGTTGGAGGCACACTAATTATGTGATGATGGTTTTTTCTATTGGATATACTACAATTTTTAAACTATTCCAACTTTCCCTCTCGAAGATAATGATTGTCACCTTGTCGTAAGTCCCAAACGGCCGTCATGGGAGACCAAAATCATGATCAGCAGTGATAGTGTCACACTCTCCTTTCTTTAAATTGCCACGTCGTAGTACGTTTATTTTAAGGCACTGAAAGGGGTGTGTGATACTGGCGGGTTTAGCCGCAATTTACTCTTAGACGGAGCTAGCAACAATTTGCAAATATCTCAAATAATTTGGGGAAACGATAAAAAATGCATATTTCATTTGTTTTACAATTCTTTCATTGTTGTTTATTCTCCAATTGTCATTGATTGAACATCAAATATACCTATACAGTTGGCATCATTAATAATCTTATTGCTTCATTATCGAAAACGGTGAGTACTTTGATTATGATTGTGAGCAGCTACATTCTACAAAATTCTACATTCAAATATATATTATAATTTAACTTTAACAACATATTGTTTAGCTAGGGATCTGACCTTTCAAATTGAAGAAAGGTCATCGAAAAGTGTTACTTAAGACAGATGCTGACAAAGAATTAAAAGTTAAGGTTTTAAAAAAGAGGTTTCGCTTAGGGAGGCGAGTAGCCCTGAACCCATAGAATAATTCTTCTCTATATCGGTTAATTTTGCTTTAATAGTCTCTTTAATTGAAGTCATAAAAATAATAACCCATACTCAAAAACAACTAAAACAGTCGTGACAGTAAAATGTAACATGTCTGTAAGATCCAAACATCGAACCATTTCTGTTTGAGTAGTTTCTTGTTTTGTTGCAAAAAGACGAAATAATGACTTTATATAATGTGTGATTTGAGAATTAACCATATTACTCTCTCTCTCTCTCTCTCTCTCTCTCTCTCTCTCTCTCTCTCTCTATTTTCAAGGATATGCCATATTTCATTGTAGTGCGGGATTGTGATTAACTGATTTAGGGTCTTCTTTTTGAAGTAATTTTAACCGGTCTTCAACGTCTAACCAACCACCATAACCTATCATTGTTCCTTCCCATGGAGCTCATGTAGTCTGAATAGACTAGTTAGCCATTACCTTTCCTTCATCATAGGCTTTGGACTGACTTGCGCTCTTATTGTCCCACCAAACGCTGCAAAATGAAAATGAAATGATTTTTTTAAATCTATTCTCACTTTGAACCGATTTAAAGCAGCAGTAATGATGCTATTAGGGTCAATTATAAAGTATGATGGTGATATGCATTATTGGGAAACACAACAATGCTATAAACTATGCTTAACAGCTGCTTTAAACCGTTTTAAACAAACAGTAAAAATAATGTGTGTGCCACTTATAAAGTTTGATTGCAGTTCCCATCATTGGGAAACAAAACTTGAATCTTTTTAACTTTGCTTAGTAGGCACTTTGAACCGATGTAAACCTAAAATAAAAATGTTTGAGGGTTAATTACCAAAAGTGACGCACCGATTGAATCTAATTACAAATCCTGTGATGGGAACAAATTTATTAAAACTTGTTACTTATATAACGATGTTATTTCAATTTATTGGAAAAACGAGGCAATACTTAATAACGCTTGAGAGCCGATTGGGATCGATTTATACCAGTGAGGATGATGTTGGCGCCACACACGGAGTGTGATAGTGATTTGCTTGATTGAGAAATCAAATACATATCATTGAGTCATGATATTATGGAATTTTTTTTATGGAATTACCCTTAGGTATTTTACCTCTTATGCAGCGCTCATCACATCCACGTTCTGGTATCGAATTATTCATGACTGCTTGGGTAAGCTATTCAGTTACAATAGATAATAAGACTTCATCAATTTCTTACGAGATCGCCCCAACAGCATCCTCACTGTTGGTTTAAATCGGTCCTCAAACTCGATCTTTTAACATAGTTTTGTGTTCTGCCGAAATAAACCACGCACACTTGTGAGTGGCCCCAACAGCATCCCTACTGTTGGTTTAAATCGGTGCCAAAATTTGAATAACCTTAATGTGTATCTCTATATACAGAGCATAAATCCGGGACATAGTTAAATATCTTATTCGCTGTCCACGTCAATTGACTCCGTGTACCAAAACGGAACCCGATGCCAAACCAACCATTTTATCCCAGTGATTTCTCGTGGAAGTGCAGAGGTGTTCCCGGCTTCCAATAACGCGAGTACCACGATAACATATTCCTACCACTTTCCTACTTGACCTGCATTCGGACGAGGCTGTCGCTGGTATTGCCTTAGTTTAGGATCACCTGTTATTACACATTGAGGATGTATGCTAGGTCCTATGTATCATCTTTTGGGTCTTTATGTAATAACAGTTGATCTGGCAATAACGGAGTAGCAGCCTCGGGCGGTCGATCATGCTCATGGTCATGCTCTTACGAGATCGAACAGTCCTTCAACTACATACCTCATTCTTATAGATCGGAAGTGTTCTGAAATAATTGGCTGCTATAGCATCCTTACTGCTGTTTTAAATCGGTCCAAAACAGTTTCCAAGCATTATTAAAAATCATCTTGTTTTTCCAATGAGAACGCAGTATCACACTTTGTGAGTAGCCTCAATAAGTGGCCTTCTGACTGTTGGTAATTAACAATGAAATATTTCACCAGAACTTCATATCAAAACTATGATCGCATTACTTATCAAGCTGATTTCTGATCCAACTAATCCTGACCTATTATTAAAACCTACCTTCCATGACCTTTGTGAGGACGCTGCGGGAAATACGGTTATTTAAATATATTGGACGTATTGAAAATTCATAGCAGTATTGTGATAAGAAAAAAGCTCGTAAAAACATGCTTAGATGTGAGAAGGAGCATTTTTTTTTTAAACTTGCGGTTCCTGTTAAACAAATGGAATGTACGTCAAGGCAAGAAATGGATAAAAAAATTGTATCATTCCATTGTGTCATGAAGTTTTAAATTTTCAAAATGAGATAAACTAATGTGACTTCAATCGTGTTTCATACATTGAAAAAAAAACAGCCCGATAGATAAAAATCATGTGTTAGTTATTATTATTTTCTATTCCTTTATTATCGAGATTTTCAGCCCTGGGATGGTTCATCTCCCGTAGTAGTCACTCAAATAACTTTTGGGTATTTTCGTAACTTGTCCGGGGGTGAGATTCGAACTCGTGACTTTGGCGTGAGAGGTATAGATGTTAACCACTACGCCGGGGCCACTCCCTCTGTTTGTTATTAAATTCTATTCTAATCGTGCCAATATACAGGATCTATAAGGTCTATTTTCATATCAATTGATTAAAACAGTCACCCCTTAATTAAGACGTCCTTACCCTGCCCTTATAAATAATTACCATAGCGCGTGATAAATGCAATAAGACATAGCGCGTGATAACCATAAGACATTTATAAGGGTATTGCTATGCAGCTAAATTGTGCCACGTACAGAACTTCACTATGTTTGGAATACGATACAAATACAAAAAAAAATTCAAGGAAAAAGAATATGAGGTGTAGAAAAATGTCAAAAACAAATTCGTTTAAATCGCCGAATAAATCCAACCCCACGCCTGAATCAATTTCCGGGAGCCTAGCTTAATCCAGAAAACACAGCTGAATCGTAGATAAAATAACCGCTTAATCTTTTTTATCTACGTATTAACTAAAGGCACAAGTGCGATTAGTTATATCACGAAGCTCAGCTGTGTTCATTAAGACTAGCTTAATTGTACTAGGTGTAATGTTTCGGTTGCGCTGAGAATTTTCTGGAAGGAAAACCATGTCACTTTCACAGGAGCAAAACACTGATATAGAATAGAAATGCGTTGGAGCAAAATGATGGCAGCCAATTAATGCTGAGTACGACAACATCGACGACAGCAATTGGAACTGTAATTGAAATGATATAGACAGCCAAAACATTATTATACCAGCCGTCTTCGTTGGTTGACCCGCCATCCGGCTGCCGGATAATGGCGAAAACGTGTGTGGGTGTTTGAACATATGGATATTGTAGGTTCTCAGCGCGTGACTACATGCTTCACTCGTAGCATTACGCGCTCCGTCGACCACCCATTCAGTCCAACAGCTCTAGCCAGTCGGCAGCATTTGGAGGAAAGGGTGTTGAACTTGAGAGGCTTGTGCCGTTTTGTGAACTTTAAGACGATTGTGAGGAAACAAATATGGGTGCATTTAAGTGTAATTTCGGCGGAAACGCTAACATCATAATAAGTGATCGACTTGGGTTACTCGAAAACATGATCGAAGGGCAGATCTTGTCATATTTTTAGCGAGGTAAAAAACTTGTGTGACCTGCAAATATACAAATGCCAAAAAGAATTGTCTCTCGAATTCAATTCTTAAATAAATCTTCTAGCTCAACGTAAATACTCTGAATTTGTTCAATGTTAAATCAAATTTACTAAATTTTTAAAGGGAACAATTATTCATTTGTAGTTTCCATTACCGAATGATGTAACCACATTCGAGAGTATGATGTGGCGGCCTTCTCTGGCTCGTGTGCGTTTCAATGGCACTATGGTAGAGTCACCGATAAAACTATCGTACGAAACCCGTTCTGCTGGCACACACTCATGGTCAATTTTCACGCAGTTAAACCAGATACAACTTCCCGAGCCACTTTCATCCAGTAAAAAAACAGAGCTTTAAGTTATAAACATAATAAGTAGCGCATTATGAGGCAATATTGCCATTTTGAGAAAATTATTACTACACATATTTAACTCGTTATTTGAACATTGAAATTTAGCCCAACGGTGAAAACACAGCTATAAAACATTACCAAGTGACCAGGTAAAATGCACGCAAAATATGTTTAATATTCAAAATCTCTTTTTACGAAATATTTTCAGTTAGTTTAGTTAATTTTCAGGATCCTTGCGACTAAACTGCCCCTCATTCCCCTATATACACTCGGCTTAGCAAGGCATTGAACTTCTCTGAGTCGATAAAATGTCCACTAGCTGCGATTAATAAATGCTCTGGATGTGACGTCCGTCATCGTTAATCCAGTATGAGTGAAAAAATAAATGTCATAAAACAAGATAGCGCGCAGTAGCACCAAACATAGTCTATAAGTATATGCGATTGTAGCAACTTCAGGAATTAGAAATGTGCGTTTCCTAAATGAAATAGTTACGAGCTACAATGTTGTGGTGAAGGCAATACGAAGAGAAAGAAAAGTCACGTGATGGAAGCAATTAAGCCCCGTACAGGTAATTTTTTTTGTTGGATGACAATGATTACGTTGCACCCCGGCCAGGTTGTATGAACATATGTGTGTTGTTTTTTGTTGTGTATCACGGTTCCATTTTTATGTTGTTTAATGTTAGCCGATCGATACGAACCTTTGTTGAGCTTTCATTATCAGGCTACTGAAGATAAGGTTTAGTGGGCATAGGTGGAAAGCCAAGCTGCCGCTATGGCAAAGGCTTATGAAATAATCGATGGGTGGATGGTAAACCAGAAATGCAGGTCCACTTTCTTGTTGCATTAGCTGCTGCCAAGGTGGTGGTGCAAGTTCATTGAAACTATAGTCCATACGAATTAATCAATCAAGTTAACGAAATAAGTCTGTTCATATTTTGAAGAAAATAATTTCTTCAGTTTACGTACTTTTTCTCTAATTTATTGATACAAACTATCACCATGTTGTTGCATGGGAGAGCTTTTTATACCGGATACAGAACTCGTTATTAACTGACTAAAATATGAAAGGTTCTCTTATATGGAACAAGTGATAAAGAACCCGTGAAAAAAGTTATATACTTATCTGAAAATGTCCAACGTCAGCAACCGATTATTGACAGGTTAAACACCGTGTAATTTTCAATGTCACGATCAGTAAAGCATGTTGCTCCAGCAGCATAAACAAACGGAATCAGATACAAATGTGTAATTTACCTATTGGTTATTGGTTATATTTTCCGTTTATTTAGTTACTAGCTGAACCCGGTGCGAGCCTTGATACGCTTGCAACTAAATGAATGAAAATTTATGGCGCTGGCGCTTTTATGTTTTTTTTAGGAATGAGTTTGTTGAAATATTTTCGTTTGCTAAGATGTGTAATTTCTGAAAAATACAACGTAGGTGTGTATTTTTAACCCTCGGATCGTTAGTTTATACTATCCTTTTTCTTTCTGTGTAGAAGCATGTCATAGACAAAAAAATTATCTTCAAACTACGTCGTATCTGTCAGTTTGAATGAAATTTTCTATTGAATAACCTTAGATTAACCTCTTGTGCATAATGACGCACTGAGAGTAACTTAAGCATCCCAAATCCTTGACTAAGAAGGGGTTCAAACTTCTATCAAAACATGCTGCTTACCCTAGAAATACACATTTCGTGTATCAGTTGCCTGGATAATTCTCATATCTGGTTGAAATGTCTGTTTCATTTATATGAGAGCCCCTCCCCCCGTCTACAAAAAAGGGAGTGGCCTCAAACCACCAGAGAAAAAATGCTTGCCTCCAAAATCCCCCACATGCCAAATTTGGTTCCATTTTCTTTATTAGTTCGCGAGTTACGCTGAAATTTCAGTTTCATATTTATGAAAGCCCTCCTCCTCTTCTTTTAGAATGCGGAGATGTCTTAAACCACGATAAAAACATTTCTTGCCTTCAAAAACCTTCACTTGCAAAATTTGGTTCCATTTGCTTTATTAGTTCTCGAGTTATGCAGAAATTTGTATTTCATTTGTATGGGATCTACCTTTTCTTTAAAGGGGAGAGGTCTTAGGTTACACAAAAACATTTCTTGCCATCACCAACCTCCTTGCCAAATGTAGTTCCATTTTCTTGCTTAGTTCTCGAGTTATGATGAAATTTGTGTTTCAGTGGTATGGGAGGCCCCCTTTCAAAAAGGCGAGGGATCTTAAGTCACCTTAGAAACATTTATGACCTCCAAAAACCCCCACATGCCAAATTTGGTTCCATTTGCTGGATTATTTCTCGAGTTAGGCAGAAATTTGTGTTTTATTTGTATGGGAGCCCCCCTTTATAGAGAAGGGAAGGGTCACAAACCATGATAAGAACCTTGTTCGACTCGCCCATAGTGCTACCATAGGAATGAGTTTTTGCTACACATTAAGCTATCATTTCGAACCCTTGAGTGTCCTATCATATATGTGGAACAACAAACTAACGAATGTTTTTGTTCCTGTATTTTGAACCTATCTAGGAAAAATCAGGAGGAAAACCAAAAACACCAAGTTAGATCAAGGCAGATCAGCAGAATACAAATACAAGGTTTGAAATTTTCCAAACATTGACGAATGCCAACAAAATATTTGAAAGACCCGCCAAAAGAAACTATACGTATTGTTTTTGGCCATGAGAAGCTTTTTTTAAAATAATATGTCATATTTTTTAACTGTTGGGAGTGGTAGGAACTTTGAACTTGTTATTTGATTCATAACAATAACGAGAATGAGAAGGTTTTGACTTTTTTCATTTCATGAATTGTTTTTGCACTGGCACTGGTATTCTTTGTTAGCTAATGACCTTCCCCCTAGCTCCTTGACCCTTTCTAGAGATAAGTAAATAGTGATCATACTCTCTTTTGATTTAAAGACAGACAGAAGTTATTTTAATGACGCGGCTGGGTAGCTCAGTGGTTACCCGTTCTGCTTACCGAGCAGATGGTCGGGAGTTCAATCCCAGGCCCGTCCCCTTCCTTGCCATTTGTCACTTGCCTCTTTCTATCACCACTAGAATAAAAAGCAGTCTACTGCGCTCTCTCTCATTGATCGCTTCACTTACCACAGTACATCCATGATCTAAAAATAAAAACCTGCCTCACTAACACAACTATCCTTCCCTTGACAATTGTTGAGATGCAGTGGTGCTCACGGTCTCTAATAACAACGATTGTCAAACTAATCATCCTTCTTCCCCCCTCCCCAAAAATCTTTAAATAGAATTAGTGAACTTGTACATTGAAGATGTAAAAGCTTACTCCCAAGCTCCATCTATGTGGTTCTCTGTGCAATTACACTAGTTCTGGTCAGTAACAGTGTAGCAACTACGATATTGCACGGTCTTTTTTTTAAAAAAAAAAAAAAAAGACAGACAGAAGTTATTTTAAATTAACTAGCTACGCGAATTTGTTGAAAGTTTTGAGATTTATATGGCACCGAGATCAAAAATATTGTTTTG
>JASCZW010004943.1:0-41753 GCA_034211315.2 Aedes japonicus
CGCCTTCTCATTATGTACGTCATAATGACTCATTCCACATTTATAAATAACATCTCACCATCGACCATGCGAGCATGATTCACAGAAACAACCCGTTTTTCCATGACTTATTCGGATGACACTTGTTGTACACGAAGCAATCCACCCAAAAGTTAATATACGATAGACACGTTCACCCGTTCAGACCACCAAGTTGGTCGGCTAGTTCATTCAACATGCACCATGCGCATCGGTATTTCGTGTCCTCACCGACGATGGTAGACGGAATCTTCCCCTTTTACACAGAAGGAAAAGACTTCCACTTCCTTAAAGCGAAACTTCCGTATTGTCAGACCGTAATAAAAGGTGTGGTGGTAACCTGTTCCTTTTGCCATTTTACTGGTTGCTCAAGTTCATGGTCTTGCATTCACTTTTCCCCTAACGGAAGCAAGTAGGATGTCTTTTCTTTAAGTTGTGTTCCTTGTTTGTTTTCATTCCCTAGCTACCCTTCTTTTCTTTTTTTATAGCCGCATTAAATTTTATTCGAAAAGGCTAGACACTACGCTCATTCATAGCGTAAGAAACCTAGGGTAAGCACTGTATGATACACAGGTGGATAAATCAAGGTGGTGGTGGTGGACAAGACACGACGGAGTGGCTTTTACTTACATTAAATTGAATTAAAGGGACAAACAGGACCGAAGTTATCTCCGATGAAAGTGATATCCATCGTAATAGAAATGCACATATTCATTTCAATGCATAAATTATAGTGTAATGTTGCATACTATCGCTGCCATGCTGGGCGTTGTCTTTTGGCTATGGTGATTTGTATCGAAGCGTGTCTCGGCTTGGAATATGTGACATTTCTGCGTGATAATTTCATGTATCTTTACATCGACTTCCAGTGACCAAGCCGCGTTATGCTATGCGCAAGGCCAATATGCCACGTGGTAGCGACACGAGCCCAAGTATAGTAGTTTAATGATTTTTATTTACAGGACTAATTAGAATTCCCGTATCCATCAAACTGGAAAATGTATTTGCATAAATTAGTTTTCCAACGCTGCATCTGGCTTATCCTGTTCCAAGCTAAAGTTAACTATCGGGGAAAAGTATTATAAATTCAAATGCGTTACACTCGGATTGATTGGAAGGAACCAAGCTTTGAAAAAAAAAATCATAAATTGTCCTCCAGGCTACTGCCGGGAGCGGCGGGAAGGGAAATCATTGTTCACAATCTGGTTATAATGCCGACAGGGCAGGCAGTACGCACTCTCCCCTTGAACAGGGACATGAATGATGCAGGGGTGAGTATAGTGTATTTGTGCTAGTATGGTGTGCAAAGCAATTCATGGGCCGAGGGACCGCCACCAAGATTTGAATGCAGCACGGTGCAAGCTTTAGCATGCACCTCGCAATCCCATATCTAAACCTAACCTATATTTATCGGGTGCAACCCTCCGGTGTATTTTTATTTCATTAAAGGACATGAACTGGAAATAGTTCGGTTGTCGAAATAACGTGATCATGGGTTTGGAGCTCGAAGCAAGAAACACGGTAGGGTATAAAATAAAAGGATTTGCATAAGTATTTTTCTGGGACTGTAAACTCTTTGTTTTGTTTTTGTAACTAAACAATACAAAGTTTTATCTCAACAGAATCTAGTTCAGAATATTTGTTTTTACTTCGAGATGTGAACACAAAAATTGTCAGCCATGACAAAAAAAAACAATTGTAAACCTTTGTTGAAAAATCAACGTAAGAAATTCTAAAAACTTTTGAGTTTTGTGCTGAAAAATCTTCAATGTGATATGTGACATTAATTTTCGAGACCTAGATTATCTAAGACCTCGTATGACCTCAGTCAATTAAACATTAAAATTGCACACATTAAAATATACAATATGGAACAAAACTATTGAAACTGATTTTCAACCAAACATATCTCATAAAGTATTGGGTGGGGGAGATAGATCATCAAATCTTTCGGTCCGCCTCAAAGCATCTTGCTATGCTCAAGTAGCGATTTTAGTTTTATTCCAGTTGTCTTCCGGCTTTGTTGATAAAACTACATTCAAAACAGTTTTATCTACCAACACTTCTTCCATGCTTCTTTAATGCCAAAATTTGTAAAAAAAGTGGCCCACTCTATAGATGGTTGTGAAAACAAGTTAACAAAACCTTCATAAGACTATAAAAGATTTTGAAAATGATCTAGTGAAAGATGACTTGATAACCTTAATAAAATCTATTCGCTGCCATGTAAACCAACGGAATGACCAAATGGCCACAGCTGTCAAACTTCACTGTGATATCGTGGTTAAATTTTTTAATGCACGATGAAAAGAAATGCTTCACAGTTTGAGTCGACCAAATTTTGATTGAAACACCCTAATTAAGGTTCACATAAATCCGGACATCTTCAAATCACTGTTACTTTTGATATATTGTACATAGGAGCGAAAAATATAGCTGAGGTATAGCTGGGTTCTTTGATGGAAAAGACTATCATTGGGATTTACATTCCAAGTTGAGTGTTGAAGATGACTACGACTCATTATCACGTGCGAGCAGATCTTGTACGGACGTAAGCCAAATCCTGAATTGTCAATATGGAAACTGGCAAAACATGGAATTTCCTAAATCCACTATTCACGGCGTTCTCAAATCCTTTTTGGAACGTTTGAAGGTCCAAAAGAAAGGAGGAGTGATGAAAAAATGGACCTTCTGATCTAGCCATGAACCGATCAATGGAGAGGATATTGAAGGAAAACCCGAATCTCTTTGTTCGAACGGTGGCTTGTAAAATAGGAATGTCACCTGGTTTAGGCCAAAAAGCCAAACAGCGTTTATTATTTCAGTATAAAGTAAAACAGTTTCAAATCGCAACGACAAACAGATCTTGACAGCAAAACCATGGGCACGACGTTTGTACTCGCGAATATTTGACGAAGTTTTCAAGCGTTGTTATGGACGATAAAACTTATGTTCAGGAGGATTACAAGCAGCTTCTAGACATATTTTTCTATTCTGCTGTGGCCAGGAATGCTACAGCTAGTGCATTTCAGGACAAAAAAGACATGGAAATTTCTCCAAAAAAAACCATGTTGGGCAAGCAATTTGCACATGTAAGAATAAGTAAATCCTTCCTTACTACAGGCACAATTAACAAGGAATTTAACCAGAAAGAATTCCTGCAGATGCGATTGCTACCCATCATAAAAAACCTTTGTTCTGACTCGATTTGACATCATGCCATTACGCTACAACTGTGATGGATTGGTACGAAGCAAATCAAGTGAATTTTGTACCAACAACCGCAAATCCGCCAAATTGTTCAGAGTTACGTCCAACCTCGAGGAAACTTTCTAGAAATAAACAAGGAATCAAATATATCAAACACTTCCAACAAATGTCGTCAAAGAAGGCTACCACGGTATCTGAAGAGTCTGTAGCAACCCCTGATGGATGGTGTTAAGCGCAAAGTTCGAAAATTTAATGGAAATACCGAATAACTGTGTTGTAACCTCGTGAATTGTTAAATCATATTCCATGAATCAGATTAATAAACTGCTACAATTGAAATATAATGCGAAATTTGTGTTTTACTTAAGTTTTCAGGTGTCCGGATTATTGTGGGTACAGACTTTAGATTGAATCTACTACCGTTACTCTTGGTTTGCGCGGTTTTTTTAAATTGTTCATTTAGATTTTCAAACAAAAGTATATTTTGTAAACTAGCAAAAGTTTTCAGAATCCTAGAATATTAGAAGTGGAACTTATCATTGTTTAATAACGTTTGCATTAAAAAAATGGACTGTTTTTTTGTTGATAAAAAAAGCTAAGACAGATAATTGCTTTTGATAAATTTCCCATGGAAGGTAATTATTCAACTTTACTTGAAAAAACATTCTACGCCCTTGCGAGCGGCCTTTGGGCAGTTCACCGGAATATTTGCCATGGCGGATGAGAACATGCGTGTTGTAGCCATGTATTTGAATTCTTTATTCGTTTTATTTATCAATTCCTCCTCAGTTTTCGCGACAAAATTGTTGGAGTAGATCTTACGCTTCAGGTTGGCCCGGAAATTCTCGATGGGACGCAGCTGGGGGACGTTGGGCGTGTTCGCTGGCTTGGGTACCACATAGATATTCAGCCGCACCATCTTCTCCAACGATCGCTTCGAGTAATGGGCTGACGCCAGATCCGGCCAGAACACCGCGTCTTCGCCTTTATGGTATTTCTTGATAAACGACGCAACTTCCGGCAGGCATTTCGTACAATAAATTTCCCCGTACACGGCATGTCCGGAGCGAAAGCAGAGCGGCTTTGACATCCCCTTCTAGCTGATTGTCAGCCACAGCAGCACCGTCTTGAGGAACTTGGTATGTGAAATGAACTTCGCCGGGGAAGTAAAATACAAAGTGCCCTGCCAGTCGTTGCTATCCAGGATGAGATAGGTTTCGTCGTCCATCGGCACCGCCACGTCGCGATTCGCCGGGAAAATCGAGTTGACCATCTTATCCAGCCACTGCCACTGCGTCATTACCTGCAGCTCCGGAACCAGAGGACGTGACTTCCGCTTTCTGACATGTATGTTCATGTTAACCAGGTACTTTTTCACTGTTTGGCCGGTTGAACGCTGCGATGTAGCCACTTTTCCCTCGGTCTTACTCTTCAGCATCCTTTGGAGCTTCTTTGTCGCTCAGGGTCGTCGGCCGTCCGGAACCGGGCTTTCTTCGATGCTCTGATTGTTGTATAATAGTGCCAAGATGCTGTAGATGCAGGAACGGGCGTATTCGGCGTCCACAAAGTACCGCTCGATGTCCGTTATCGACGCGGTGGGGTGCCGTTCTTTGAACGCGCATACTTCTGAACGAAGTTGCTCCACTGTTTTTGCAATCACGGTTAGAGCTCGACCGATAAGCTGTCAAATTTTGTCTGTTGACTCATGGGTTACTATGATTGATGCTGCCTGGGTAGTTTTGTCAGTGCGGATGAAGGTAAACCCATGAAAAATCGGCATTTTTTCCATTTTTTTTAAATGCAAATGTTACCATTATGAATGTAGCTGTATTATCCCCACACACATTCACTTCGGTTCTACATTGTGTTCTGGTCCTAGGACACTCCATTGTCTCTTGGACCTTGTTGGGCTGTCCATTCCACTTTTCACAACATTTTCGAAGTGTTTTTCACTACAATAGACTTAGCATGTTATCGCATTTTTTTTGCCGGAATTCCAGAATAAACATGGTTTTATTTTATACGGATTTCGGAATTAGCACGGAAACAGCATTTTTTTGACATACTACATTAGAGATTGGTAATTTTTGAAGAATATATACCGTCATTTGGATATAAAGAAGCACAGTGACTTTATTATGTTTTCTGTCAGAGTAGATTCTTTCATGTGAAATAGGTATTTTTTAGTAAAATTTCAAAACCAATTGTGAGGGGGTGCGACTGAAGATCGTGTACCTTTGAATCATATTGTATATTTTCCATTCTCATTTAATTAATAATTTCAGCACGCTTTGCATTCCAAAACCATGTATCTGTTGAGCATTTAACTCAATTAAAAGCTAATTTTGTTTTTCAGCTTTTTCAGCATGAACATATATATTGCATTTCTGAACTTCAACTACTCTCATTATAAAATACTGTCATTCGATTATAAGCACTATGAGATTATATTTAAATAAATTTGTTCAGTAATACATATGATTAGAAAAGCCATTTACTTCATAAATCGTCAAACCAGACTCTTCGATCACAAATACCGCTATCGTTGGAACGTTACTAGAAGAGTATGAAGATAACTTTTCAAAAGATGTCTTCTAAAATTTTCTGTTGCTTTTTAGGAAAACATCATACATCTTTTAATTGAAATTTTATCTATGATAATTGCAATGATCTGCTCTGTTTTTCAGCGTTGCCAGGACCCTAAGAATATAAAAATATACCTAATTTTTCTTTCCAGTTACAAACCAGTAAATTTCAGATGTATTATGTACATACATGTTTTTTTGTTCTAAAAATTTATTTTATTTAGTACTTCATTATTATTATTATTTTCATCATATTCTTTCATATTTTAAGTAATCATATTAAATTTTCAGTATGTGGAATTTCAACTGTTATATACATGTAAATGTATTTTTGTTTTACACATTTTAATAATTTTATGCATATCATATTTATTCAGATATTATTATTTGATACATACATGTTTTTACATACACGATTTTATGTTTAGGTTGATTCAGGTGTGGTGCAACAGGCGTTCGATGTTCTGTTGCTTATTGGAGCGATCCCATGCTTTGGCGGATAGTGCTAATTACATACTTTCAGCGTATCGTTAACAAAACAAACCCTGATGCTAAGCTTTTCCAAGTAACCAACATCCCAATGATTTCTTGTGGAAATGCAGAAGATTTCTCGGCTTCCATCAAAGCGAGTATCATGTCAACATGTTCCTTCCCATTCCCTACTTGATCAGCATTCGGCCATGGCCGGCGCTGGTATTGCTTCATAATGGGTCATCAGTTTTTACACATTGAGGATGTATGTTAGTCCCAAACATAATCGGTTGGTTCTTTGTAGATACAGTTGATCTGGCAATAACGGAGTAGCATCTGTGGGCGGTTAATCATGCTCACGCTCATGAATTCATTCGTTTAAAAGAGATAGGTTTTTAATAACTCCAACGAATATATAAATTTTATGTACGTATTTCATTGGACAATTTTTCCTGAGTCCTATTTCAATAACTTAGA
Organism: Aedes japonicus; assembly: GCA_034211315.2. NCBI lineage: Eukaryota > Metazoa > Arthropoda > Insecta > Diptera > Culicidae > Aedes > Aedes japonicus. The sequence goes on from JASCZW010004943.1 coordinate 6,762, forward strand.
TTTCCAAAATGATTGATACGCTAAGGTAGCTTTCTGAGTATTTTATTCCGTTTTTTCAGCGCTTAAATTCTCCTATTATAGTAATTTACCAAGGTAATGATTTTCTAACATTTCAGCACCAACGACACCATATATTGGAACAACCCTCAGAGTAGAGATCGTTTGGAACAATCCAGAGAAGGGGTGCATATTCACTTTGATTTCAACGTTCAACTGGTGTATGTGTATTGGTATTATGTATAGCTTGTGCCACTATGGCTCTGTATAAGCCACAGGAAGAATTTTTTCACGGTTACCATATCACAGCATATGCAGCTGGGTTTTGTCTCCTCCTGCGATTTTTACTATGCTTGAAATCGAGGGGAAATAGCCAAGCTTCGTTTGCTCGTTAAGCAGAGGTGCTTTTATAGAAGTAGTTCCGAGCACTAGATATTACCTATAGGTACTACAGTACTGGTTTCAACGCGGTTTTCTTTAAGGCATTTGTCTTGCAGGAGCAGGTATAAGTCGGGGTGGTGTCAGACACCTGTGGATTCACACTTGTCGTGAGAGAAGGAACGCAACTGCGGTTGAACAGTTCATGGCACACACGAAATATAACTGCAAGGAAACTATAGTGGGGTGATTCCTTGAGGACATGGGAGATTTCTTGGTAGAATGGGTGTTATGTTGAGCAACCATGCATTGAATGACTCATAATGGCCTGTTAGTGCGATTAGCTGCTATATGGTCAAATTTTATTGATATTTCCCTAGTGATATGAGGTGTTGGAATTTGCATAAACGGCAAACAAAGGCATTTTATGCTGGGACTCTAGAACATCCAAGATAATCGCTTAATATATTCTTGATTATTTTCTTTCGAAAATCCTACAAACACCCATTTCAGTTAACAGAGTAAATTTGATTACAACCCATTCACCCGATCGTCTACTGTCATTTTCACTTTATCACCCTCCATAAAATTCAGATTCTCTCGGATTTCTCCACTCGTCTGTCATATTTGCTCAACTGACATCCATGTTGGCAAGGAACATTATACGAGGCATTCCACTTTGCTTGGACCATCCGTCATGCGAGGAAAAAAAATATCTTCGTTGCATATCCCTAAATGTAAACAAATGATTTCGTATTTGTGGCGTATGCTCGAGGCACGTGACCGGGCCGGGTCGTATACGCCACCGACGCCGTCCATTGCGAGCGCGCTATCAAATCCGTCAGTGCAATTCATTTTTCACCCATTTCCTTCCATTGAACTCGCCTCGCCGCAGCTTGTGCTTCAAAGAGGCGTAAGATTCCGTTCTCTAGCCCGTAATGCGAGACATTCCAACTCCTGCTTCGTTAGGATAAATCGAGTAGTCTGTTTAACTACCCCGTAAGCTTCCAACAAGAGATTCCTTTGTGTCCTTTCAGGGGATTAGGTTGAGATGTTGACACAAAATGAAAATTTATTGTGTGAGTGCCGTTTGCTTATTTGGCTAGAATCTTAATTATTTTTTGGGTGTTTGTCAAGCGAGATGATGGTACAGTTTCTTGGAGATGGGCCCCTGAAGAGGTGCATACAGTAAGGGAGGTAAGCATAATGTATGAAAAACTAATCAATTGTTATAATATATAATAAATGATTTTATGAACATTAACTAAGTTTCAGTTAGTGTTTTAACGGCAAAATAATTAATTTTGCATACAACATTGTCCCTTCATTTTTGAGCACTTGTTAACTTTAATGATAGTTATTTCTCTCTTTTTCTTTCTATCATTTCACATTTCTAGCAGGCTTTTACAATTAGCTTATTGCTAGCTCTTAACTAAGTGCTGTTTTTGTACTTCTACAGTCACTAATCGAAAGCTTTCGATGCCAACATCAAGGCATGAAATTGTATACGGTGTGGCAAGCACAGGCAAGTTGAAACATTTTCTATCCAAAAAGATTACATCGAATTGATCCCGACATCTACGGTTTGGTAGTACTAAGGTGTGGTCCATTTAGTATTGCAACAAACATGTTTGATTCTTACAGCGACCCTAGGGGTCGGATTTGTAAGCTATGACATCTTATGTGTCCTCTATAACAATAACAACATCAGAAGTTTTTTTTTCGCGTTGCAGTTCGAACGCGTTTCAGAGAAATACAAAATGGAAGAAGAAGGAAGAAAAATAAATGTGCACAATCATTAAAAACCCTTCGTGGTCTGGGCCAATACTTACAAAAGTGTTGGGCTTTCCCCGAAATACCGTGTGGCGTGTTTTGAAAAGTACAGAGAAACTTTGCCGACGGATCGCAAGAATCAAAGCAACCGTCGGACGGGTACTGTTAACCGTCAACTGCGGAACAAAGTCATCAAGAACATTAGGGCAAACCCAACATCTCAGACCGCAGTACCGTACAATGGATTTGTCTCTGGAAAGGGTTCAAGTCATACCGTGCCTATAGACCATCAAATGAGATCAAGAGCAGAACAATGTGGCCAGAATCCGTGCCAGGAAACTGTATGATCAGGCGTTAACAAAATTCAATGGGTGTCCCTCATGGATGATGAAACCTATGTAATGGTCGATTCCAAACAGCTACCTGGATAAACAATTTACTACGGCTCGGGGAGATGTTTTAGCCAAATGCAAGTTTATGTTTGCAGATAAATTTGCATGTAAATGCATGATTGTGGCAAGCCATCTGTAGCTGTGGTAGGAAGACCAACTGATCACTGATAAGACATTTAATTCAGAGCTGTACAGAACGGAATGTCTCCAAAGCAAATATTGCCATTCATCAGATCTCACAATGAACCTGTAGTGTTTTGACCAGATCTTGCAATCTTAGAGAGTTTGAGCTGTTAAGTGGAATACCTGTAACTATGAATTAGAAGAAAAATTAGTATTTTCCATTTAATTTCAACTGCCTTTGTTTATCTTGACAGATACGCGTATTTCGTCTACAATGTGCAGACTTCTTCAGTGTCTCGTACTAATAACTCGACTGAAAGAAAACCTTCGCTAACAATTTCAAAATTCCAGGAGTTCTTAACACGAGCCAAGGTAGCAGAGGAATGCGAATCGAATAGGAAACGAACGGTGCTCGATAAAAAACTTGACAAGCTAAGAATAGAATCCCAACGAACTCGGACCACACATCACATCAAATGATTTATGTGACGATTTCAATTTGTCAACTTTGAACACTGGTGAAGCGACACGCATACCTAAATCTCCTGCTCAAGAAAGCAGACTCGACCTATCTTTCTGTTCCAGATCGCTATCATTGGACTGTCTGTGGAAAGTTCTCAATGATCCCCATGGTAGCGATCACTTACCAATCATTATTTCAATTAAGTGTGGCCCTCAACCTTCAGAACCATCTCGAGTTCCAATCGACCTCACAAGGAACATAAATTGGCGAAAATATGCAACGGCGGTAACAATCGGCACTGAATCCGTCGATACACTTCCACCGTTAGAAGAATATCGATTCCTTGCCGATCTGATCTATAAAAGCTAATTGGAAGCACAAAAAAGAAAAGTTCCAAGTGCAAGACGATGAATGCACTAAATTGTATTTAAAAAAATCTGACGCTTTCAAAGCTTTTTGTAGACACATGACTTCCACTTACTTCGAGGAATATTCAAAGCTGGAAACACAGCTCAAACAACTTCTCAAAGCAAAAAAACGCGGACGAAAATTTGTCGAGGAACTCTCGCGAGAAACCTCAATGACCACCTTGTGGAGGGTGGCTCGCAACATGCGCAACCGCTCTTCTTCCAATGAGAGTGATGAATACTCCAACCGATAGATATTCGATTTCGCAAAAAAGGCCTGCCCGGATTATGTTCCAGCAAAGCATATTTTTCGAGAAATATCTCCAAGTGGTGGCTCTCTGAACAGACCATTCACAATGCTGGAATTCTCTATGGCTCTTCTTTCTTCAAATAACTCCTCACCCGGATGCGATATGAAAAAAACCAATCTGCTGGAAAATCTCTCAGATATCGCAAAAAGACGCTTGCTAGACCTATTTAACTCCTTGCTACAAAACAACATAGTACCGCCGGAATGGAGACAGGTCAAAGTAATAGCTATTCAAAAGCCTGGCAAACCAGCGTTTGACCATAACTCATACCGTCCGATTGCTATGCTTTCGTGCATTAGAAAATTGTTGGAGAAAATGATCCTTCGAAGGCTCGACCACTGGGTTGAATCGAATAACTTGCTATCAAATACACAGTTTGGGTTCCGTAAGAGCAAAGGAACAAATGATTGTCTAGCGCTGCTTTCCTCAGATATTCAAATGGCCTTTGCGCGCAAGGAGCAACTGGCTTCAGTATTCCTGGACATCAAGGGGGCTTTTGATTCAGTTTCCATTAAAATGCTATCAGATAATCTGCAGAGATGTGGACTTCCCGGAATTTTAAATAATTTTTTGCACAATTTGTTGGTAGAAAAGAAAATGTTCTTCTCATTTGGAGAACTGACAACTTCAGGAACTAGTTACATGGGCCTGCCCCAAGGCTCATGGCTAAGTCCCCTTCTTTATAAGTTTTACGCCAAAGAGATTGACAATTGTTTGGCAGAACAATGCACGCTAAGACAACTTGCTGACGACAGCGTGGTCTGCTTAAGAGGCTCACATGCCGTTAACTTGCAAGGACCATTGCAAAATTCCCTAGATAACCTATCTTCTTGGGCTAGAAGTCTAGCGATCGAATTCTCACCGCAGAAAACTGCAGCTCAATCTTTTGGGCAGACACATTATCCAATCGTTCCAATCCAACCTTGGGGCCTGGTTTGATTCAAAGTGCACTTGGAATGCCCACATTACGTATTTGAAGCAAAATGCCAAAAAAGTATCAACTTTCTTCGTTCAATTTGTGGCACATCGTTGGGTGCTCATCCGGGAGACCTCAATACCCTCTATAAAATAATTAATCAAATGTGGAGTGAAAAACGCATTTGTAATAGAAAATTTTGAAGAAATGTTAGGGCTGAACACACAATCTCGATTTATGAGAATTTACCACCAATACATATCGTCGGATATGTGCCTTCCGTGCTATACTCTAGACCGCGCTCACTTCACCTATAGTTCCTCAATTCATTATGATCTTTCCATTAAACAAGCATATCATGGGATTCCGGATCAACTTCGTTCTATTATTAATCCTCGTATTTAGTACCAACACGTCAATTCAGAAAAAAGGTTTGTCACTGATGGGTCTCGCCTCAATGGATCCACTGGCTTCGGTGTCTTCAAAGAAAACTCTAGCGCATTCCACAAACTTCAGGAACTTTGTTCTGTTTATGTTGCTGAGCTGGCAGCAATCAACTTCGCATTGGGGATGATTTCCAGCATACCCGCAGACCATTATTTCATCTTCTCGGACAGGCTCAGTTGGGTGGGCGCCCAGGAAGGCGGTTGGTATGATAGACAAATTTCACACGATGAATTTTACCATTTAGTACGTCAGAGTACCCTTCGAGTTGGCAAACCGATTGGGTCACCGGAAATCTAGGACGGCTGTTACATTTCATCATTCCTATTGTTTCATCGAGGGCGTGGTTTAAGGACCTGAACGTTAGCCGTGATTTCATCCGTGTGTTGAGTAGACTTATGTCCAACCATTTCCAGTTAGATGCTCCACCATATCGAATTAACCTCGTGGACAGCAATCTTTACCGGTGTGGAAACGGTTATGATGACATCGATCACGCAGTCTGGCAATGCACGGATAATTACGCCGCCAGAAAACGACTTTTGAGTACCCTAGAGGCCCAAGGAAGACAACCTTATGTTGCTATAAGAGATGTGTTGGGATCCCGCGATCTGTGCTATATACAATCGATTTATGTGTTTCTCCAAATGTCTAGTATAAGAATTTAATCTGCTTGTGTTTTTGTTTTTCTTTATTCATTAGTTTATGTTTGTTTTGTTCCGACATCTTGAGGAGTTTCATCGTCGCTTAATGGTAACCACAACCGGCCGAACACAAAAATCGAGCCCTGACCATGCCGCACCAAGTTATTGTGCTGGCGGCAACTATCTGATGAGAATCCTATTTCCATGTTCCTTTGTCCAACCCATCCCAAAAAATGTCACCTTTTAAACCTCGGGTAAACCGCGAGTAAACGGCCCAAGTCCTACTAATCCTAGTATTAAGTCATTACATTATATAAAAAACAATAAATTATCGGCTCCGTAAAGCTGACGCAGTTGAGCCTCCCAATTAAATGAACTAGATAAAAAAGCGAGAAAACACTGAGACTTAATAATTTATGTTCGGATTTCACAATACTTCCACTAATTAACAAAACTATGCGTATGTAACTCTTCTTCCAGGTCCGGGGGCGAAGCACAAAAAAACAAAAAATGTGGAAATACTAGCGACACTCATACATTTCGGGAGAGAATCGATTGTATTCACCAGTCTTTTCCATAGCACGCGGATAAATTCTGGTTTCACTGTTAGTTAATGTTAAATTACTAATTATTGTTAGATTTTTTTTTCGAAAACGACGTAGCAAAAACAAAACACGTCAGTTTCAAAGCACGGCTTGCTGCGATCCAACTTGATTGGCTTAGACACTAGTGTAACACAAATAATAGACTCGACCTCGACAAGCATTGATATTCTCCGAATATCCGAATATGTCTTTTGACGGACATCAGGACCCAGAAACCATCGATGCGAGTACAAAAAAATCAGACGCGTTTAAACGTTAAGGTTGCAAGGCGACTTCCAGGATCACACACAAAGAGCCGAAAAGCCATAGAGCTGACTCAGGTCACATGAGAGACCTTGCCTTTAAACATTATGCTGGCCGACCTAGTACTAGCATTCCTACGATCTATGGTATGGATTCAAGGATCGTAAATGACCCACTATAAACTGTTTCCTAATTTTATTTAGAAGGATTGTACTTTGTATTTTGATGCCATTTTAAACACAATTGAGCAAATACAATCTAATCAAGAATGATAATAGTTTTGTGGGAATAAAGAAGATTCCGAATCGTTTTTCACTGACGGGTCTTTGATAAAGAATTCCGCTGGCTTTGGTTTATACAATTAAATGTATAGCACCGATCGCAAACATCAAGTTACTTGTTCTGTTCTTATTGCTGAATTGACGGCAATACATTCGTTGGAAACTGTTGTCTCACTTACACCGAATCAATATTTCATTTTCACGGATATTCTCAGTTCTGTAGAGACTATTCGCTCCTTGAGGGCGGTAAAGCACACCTAGTGTTTTCTTATGAAAAAAAACGTGCTCTTGTGAGTGCTTATCTTCACCGTTCTTTTATTTCCACCTTTGTGTGAGTCCCATTTCATTCTTCGATTCCAAGCAATGAGAAAGCGGACTCGCTTAAAAGTGTAGCCGCTACGGAATGTGATATTTATGACCGAAAAATCACCTTCATTGATTTATTTTTTATTTTTCGACAGATATCACTCGCTAGCTGGCAGTAGAAACGGAGTAAAGGAGATTCAGGGCGATAGCTACATTCTATCTAATACAGAATGTCTATCTAATACAGGAGATATCTATCTTCCTAGCGTTTCAAGCTTATTGCTTTCATGGTGCTCAACTTGGTTTTCTAAATGCACTTCTTTATAATGTAGAAGGAGATGTTCGCTCATCGCCATACTCGTCTGTGCCTCGACCTACCCCGCAGTGGGATGTTAGGCAAAAGTAACGTCCTTGGTTCGTACTACTTTACCCATGCCCTTTCGCTCAATTTTCATTACTTCAGTTCTATTTCCAATCTACCGTACACTGACGGAACTTTCAACACTTTCTCTTCATATCATCTTTCATTCTAGCGAACATTATTGTCCACTCTTGGTGCCGCATGGCGATGAGCGAACATCTCCTTCTACATCATAATCGTTACTCCACGCACGGAGAATATAAAACTTAACAATTAGAGTATGCACTTCTTCATAGTTAATAATTAGAGCTTTCGATGCCAGGTACCATTTTTGAAATAGTTGATTTGTGTGGCAAGTACAATCCATACCCTATCCCCAGGAAGTCGAGAAATTTTCCTAAACGAAAAATTCCTAGACCATACCGGGAATCGAACCCAGCCGCATGATGTTGCTTTGTAGCCGCGCCTTTATCGGCTGAGCTAAGGAGGATATCTATCTACATATAACTAATCATTATTATCAACCGCTCATTTATTCCGTGTTGGGCTGGAAGACTGCAATTTCTGTGAATGTGGACACGGGTACCAGGACGCCTATCACGTAATTTGGTTTTGTACTGAGCATCGTGGAGCTTACTGATTCCCGTCGGGCTCGTCTTACCCATTGTACCGATTCGAGAAATTTCAGCTGTAAGCAATGTGAAATTCATGTAACTTATATGGGTTTAGGTAAAAATGTTCAGGGCTGTTCGTAAGTGTGTGCGTGTGAGTGTTTGTTCTTATATGAAAATGATCAGTTCAGAACTGTTATTTAAAATTGATTTCAGTTGACTTAGTTTTAAGATTTTTTCAATGTTTATATAAAATAAATACTTGGTTCCGTAAAGTTAATTCGATTGAGCCTAAACATAAAAATAAACTTGATAAAAAAAATGTATAACTAACCTAAGATGGAATGAAATTCACGAAACTACGACTTTACTGCATACCATCCTTACCGGGATTATGATTCGCACTTTTGGTAATTTAATATTTATTCTCCCTTTCAGACGGTTTTATGGTGAGAAAGTTGATGCTTGTGTACGATGCTGATAAATTTGTGCACATCATTGGCGATGGCGGTAAGTTGATGGTTTAGCCTATAGGTAAGGTAGTGCAGTCACTTCGTTCGTGGGAAGATCCTCGAGAGGGTACAATATCCTTGTGCCATTACGCGAAAGGGAAAGCAAATGTACAGTTTTGATCCTATCGAGAACTTTGTAAATTCAGTAGTGGAAACGTGAGACCACGTTCCCGTTCACTTCTAGGAAGGGTAGCGAAAATGGGGTGTGATGTTGTTCAATTATCCAGGGAATTGTGATACAACGCCCGACACACAAGCGAATGCTTAATAAATTCTAGAAAGCGATACACATGCCCGTTAGATGGGTTTTGTGACAACGGTTTTCATTAAACCCTGATAAGCAGTTGTCGGTTCAACGGTGGTAATTAAATTTAGTTAATTCTTGTCAGCATGCTTGAATAGTGCCTCATGTTCTGCACCCAACGAGTGCAGAGCAGTCACGATGTCTGCCGGTATGCCTAAAGAATCTAATGAGTCACTAGTCTACGCATTGGCACCAGCCGATTCACAAAGCAAAAAAGACTAAAACTGTTTTATGAATAATCCTTGTGTTACGCTCACGCTACAATGGAGAACAAGAATGAGTCATAAGAAAATGTTCTCTCAGCAACAAGTGGCATCTCGCCGCTGGCAGTTTTTTTTCCCAAATCGTGAAACCTGGGTAATGTTGGCTTGGATTTTAAAATGTGCAAACAAAAAAAATATCATCATCTAAATCCTTAATGCATCGAGTAATGTGGGCGAATGTAACAAAAGCAAAAATGCCTTCAGTGAGCGACGACATCCTTCCGATACACTATTGATGAACGTTTGCAAAGTGCTTCTTCCTCCTGCATAACATACGGGCGAACGGAATTAGCCACTATCATCTGAAAGAAAGCCAGTCGTTGAAAATATCCTTCTTCCCAAAACGACAACCGGGAGAATCTAAAACGGATACGCCCAACAATCTGTGCCGATTTGCTCCGATCGATATGACCTGAATGCGTTCCTCTCTAGGGACGTGATTAACGACCCAAGTTCCTTTTCACGTAGGTACAGATGGGTGAAGCTAGCCGATGAAGGCAGCATTGTAATGAAATTGAAATGTAAGCACATGTGCTTAAATGACTTGATGGGGTATACAACACAAAATATCCCGTGAGGAATGACGTTAGAATCGGATATCAAATAACATGCGGGTCCGGTGTTATGAGTTCCGATGCTGTTGGGATAGGTGGCATAGGACAAGCATTCCGTAAGCTATTGTATGTACTATTGTTCAAACTAAAATGAAGCTCTAATAACATGTAACTCATCATAACATACTCGAAGAGCGACGATTGTTATCTAATTGCTTTCTTTTATTTGTATAGTATATCATTTTTAAACATAACCTTACCAATGATCAGATTTCATCAAATTCAGCTTCACCTGAGTTTGATTGTTAGGTCCTGCCTCAATTCAACCGGTAAAGTCGCAGCATGTTAGAAGTGTCCTTCTCTAATCTAGATATTTTTCGAACAAAATTATAGTATAATCGTTGTAATCAAACAATACTAATACTTATTGCCTAATCCATAAAACTAGCTAATTGTCGTTACTAAGAATTTTCCAGCGAATATCAATAGAAAAATAAGATATTTTCTCACGTTCTCCGAAAACAATCCTGTTCCCGCATTCGTCCTAATTGCGCAAATCCAGTTTCATTTCCTTCGTACCCTCTCGAAAATCTGTCGTCTTTGCCGCAATAGCAATTCTCATTTGCAAACCCATAAGTGTGATATCATTTCCATGGGATCTCCTTGCGATAAAATCTCGTTGAAGTAAGAAATACCCCCGGCGAAGCATTGTTTCCCACATAACGTGTCGCCATACTTCCCGAGGCTATGATTTTACCTTGTGGGCAATTTCGAACATCGACCAAGTGGTATAGTGGTACCACTTGAGAATGTAAAATAGAGTTACAAGTTGAATACGAAAAAAAAGAACTGTATCAAACTGAGTGCCAATTTTCGCTGCGTGTTGGTCCATTCACCGCAAAACTGAACCGATGGAAACTTTTTGATTAATCGTATCCCAACCCCTGCTGATGCTGTCCTTCTTCGAGCGATTCCGAGACGCCTAATCAAAGAAAAACAAGGAATTAATCAAGATCTCAAGTACCGGAGGGGTCTCGATTGTGCCGGGATGCATGAATGGCACTTGAAAGTGTTTCCTATTGTCGAAGGAAATTTCCCTCTAATTACTGCTGCATACACGCACGTAATCTTGATAATTTCTGTAAAATCATTTTTCTTTTCTTTGTTGCAATCGAATCCGGCGTGGAACGAGGTTAGCGGGGGTCTGTCATATTGCGTTCGCCTCTATGTAAAGTGCGGTTGAACCCCTATTTCCTTTGCTCGTTCCCTACTTCACCACAAGACGCCAGGATCATTTCTTTGGTGCCGATGGGCGTATTAAGGAAAACAAATGAGCATATATTCATTTCGAGTGGTCTGTGAATGTGCTATAGCTGATTGTTATGTTGCTTTTGTATCGTTTTAGGGTTCATTTACACTCGTTTAGCGATACCATGCCGATGATTTAGAGTAGAGGGCTGGTAGGTCTTTTAAGGATCGCTAAAGTTATAGTATATATGATGTTTTTTTTAACTATTGCGTAAATTCTAAATGAATAAAATGAATAAACATATTTTCATTTTGTAGCAAGTTGGCTACTTCTATTAGAACATTAAGTCAAATTTAACAGAAGTATTCTGTAATTTATTAAAATATTTGTACATAGTAGTTTATATTATTATTATTATTGTTAGATATTTTATGTGTTCATCACCGTCACCATTGTCTACATGTAAATAATCACCAGTTTGAGTGTTAGTCAATTAAAAAAAAACAAACAATACCAAACCCATTTTGAACTTGCATGTCAAATATCTTGCATCAAAGTTTTTCATCCAGCCCGTTCATTTCCTGAACTTTTACGACCACTGATCTCACCACGGGGAAGAACTTATGTGAATTCAGTTATGAATGGGAAAGAGACAGTGTAAATGTTGGCTAAGGAAGAAGATAGTATCCACCATCGGTTCCGAATATGGCTTTTAATGATCGGTTTCATAAGGTCGTCGAACTTCCTCAAGTAGCGTCGAACTTCCTCAAGTAGTGGAGTCAAACGGTAGTGGAATTTGTTTAGTTAGTTAGAGTCGCGAGTTTGAATTGTGGCTTGGAAATAAATAGTAGAATTGTGCGGTGATAAGTCGTGTGCGTGCAAGTTTGTCAGAAAGATAAGCCGTTCGACGGCTTCTTATACAGATTTTCCGGACGGGATTCAAACCGACCGGTTTAACGACCCTACGTAGCCACCAACACCACCCAGCCCAATCGACCACCAGTCAACCGTTTCAACACCATCAAAGCAAACCATAAAGCGATACGAGGCCATTTTACAACATCTCGGTAACCATTTTCGCCATTGTTGTTCATCCGTCGACTACTTGATTCGTCGTTTATGAAGGAATGTAAGAAGTAGCGGAATCTAACACCACCTCTTCGATAGCCGCAACCGATTCCTTGCAGAGGCCGCGATACTTGGCCAGCGGTAACTAGAAGTCGGCAAAAAGCTCTGCCGCAGCTCTAATTAAAGGAAAGGTCGGTAAAGGCGAAGCAACAAACAGTGAGTAACCCACGCGCATGTGAACAACAATATTGGAGACACACATACTATAAAAATAGACAGGTAGACACCAGAAAATCCGCATACGTTGGAGGCAGTATACAAAACAGGGAAAGGCAATAAAATGATGAAAACCTAGGTTTAATTAAACAAATTAAAATAAAATGTTGTTTATTCGTTTCCACCACCAATATTGAATGTTGTTTGTATAGCCATTATGCCTTACGTGGTGTCTAGATGCTAAGATTTTTCTTGTCGTTCGATCAGTTCGGTTTTCGTGTTAGTTTGCAGCTTTTTGGTATTTTTACTCCAAGTGTGGACTGCTTGGGAATCTCAGTCTCTCCACTCTCGTTGCGAAGCGAGAAAGGAAAAAAATGTTTCAATGAGTTCTGTCTGTGATGAAATAGGCACTCATACTCGGAAATTTTGGTAACTAATCGAACGACGATCATTAACGGTTATACTCTTAGCCTATGGTGGAGCCATCTTGACGTTGATAACGGAGGTACTTGGGTTGACCGTACAGTGAAGCTATATCTACCCAAAACTAAATTTATATGAGAAACCTGCCATGAGCTTGGGATTTCTTGCCGGGCATAACAACAGACGAGTGGCCCTCCTCGGAGGTGGCGCTTAAGTCACTCGTTTTACGATTCAGGGGACGGATAACCCCGCAGCCCAATCTGTGTGCAACAATTTTTGGAAATAATTATTCAATGAATAAAGGATTTTTCAAGATGGTTGTTGGTTTTATATCAGCAGTCTGCCTCTGGGGTGTCTTTGATCCAGAGGCTGACTGCTGATAAGAAACCGACAACCTTCTCATGCTGTTTGCGTTGAATGATGTCAAGCGGGGAAAGGGTCTTCCAGAATGCTACTACAGGCTAGTACGACTCCTCTATTCACCCGACAAGACCTGATTCGCCTTTCACTTCCAGTTTACCCCCAATTTAGGATACCATACTCCAACGTGCATCATCCCGCAACACAGCAACTTACACAATTTCAAATAATTCAATGTTGTGAAGTTCGTTTGCTTTGTGAAGTAGGCACAGATAAAAAGAAACATTGGATTTTATGCGATGCACATAAAGGGATGCACATAAAGGGAATGCTACACACTACCAAAATGTCATTTAAATTTCTGTCTCCTGAGACCGACACATGCAAGCGTCCTTTAATACATAAGAATGAGTTGAAAGAGATGAGAAAATATATTCAATCAAACACATTTTTCGTCGAATTGCGTATGTGTCAGTTTCAGGAGACATAATTTTACACGAAATCTTTCTTTACGTTCTCTGACTTTTTACAAACATGAATTACGTCTCGTGTAAAATTCATAATTTCTAAGTGTGTAGATTTGGCAGAAAATAATGTGATATTTCATGTAAATTGGAGAAGAATAACGCCTGAATCGAGCCTGTCGTTTGGAAGATTGCCAACATTGTTGTATGGCGCATGAAAGATTGCAAACAATTTCGTTGTTTACGCCTCCTATGGCTTGGAATTAAACGAAGGGAAATTTTACGCAATTACGAGATCTGGATACGGTGGTTACGGTAGCAATTCAAAACCCAATTCGACCATTTTTGCGGCTGTTTTTATTGACTTGTGACACGGTGGATTGTCTTGGTGAAAGATCACCGTTTTCTTCTTCAAATAATCCCTTTTATGGGTGATTTCGGCCTTCAAACGATTCAACAAACCGATATAATAGTCGCTGTTGATTGTTTTTCCATGTTCCAAGTAGTCAATGAATAAAATTCCATGCGCATCCCAAAATATAGAGGCCATTACCTTCCCAGCCGATGTTTGAGTCTTTAGACGCTTTGGACAGCTTTCCTCGTCTGCACGCCACTCAGCAGACTGCCGATTTGATTCCGGAGTGAAGTGGTGAATCCATGTTTCATCCATTGTGATGTATCGACGCAAAAACTCCTTCTTATTTTGCGTGAACATTTCCAAACATTTCGTTAAATCATCGACTCGTTGTTGTTTTTGCTACCTTCACCCGCACTGATAATACTTCCGCAGCACAAATCATAGTAACCCATGAATCAGCAGACAAAATTTGACAGCTATATCAGTCGAACTCTAACCGTGATGACAAAACAGTGAAGCAACTCCGTTCAGAAGTGTGCGCGTTCAAAGAACGGCACCCCGCCGCATCGAAAACGGACATCGTGCAGCACTTTGTGGACGCCGGATACGCCCGTTACGGTATCTACAACATCTTGGCACTATTGAAAAACAATCAAAGCATCGAAAGAAAGCTCGGTTCCGGACGGCCGACGATCCTGACCCACAAGAAGCTCCAAAGAATGCTGACGATGAAGACCGAGGGAAAAGTGGTTACATCTCTGCGTGCGCTTGGCCGTGAGGTCGGTTCAACCGGCCAAACAGTGAAAAGGTACCTGGTCAATATGAACATACATGTCAGGAAGCGGAAGTCACATCCACTGGTTTCGGAGCTGCAGGCAATGACGCAGCGGTAGCGGCTGAATGAGATGGTCAATTCGATTTTCCCGGTGAATCGTGACGTGGCGGTGGTGATGGACGACGAGACCTATCTCACCCTGGATGGCAACGACTGGCAGGGCACTTCGTATTTTACTTCCCCCACGAAGGAAGTGAGCTCCGAGGTGAATTTCATCTCACACACCAGGTTCTCCAAGAAGGTGCTGCTGTGGCTGACAATCAGCGAGAAGGGGATGTCAAAGCCGCTCTTCTTTCGCTCCGGACTGGCTTTGAACGGGGAAATTTATAGTACGAAATGCCTGCCGGAAGTTGCGTCGTTCATCAAGAAACACCATAAGAGCGAAGACGCGGTGTTCTGGCCGGATCTGTCGTCGGCCCACTGCTCGAAGCGATAGTTGGAGCGGCTGAATATCGATGTGGTACCCAACTTCCTAAAGTTGCGTCCCATCGAGAATTTCTGGGCCAACCTGAAGCGTAATATCTACTCCAACAATTTTATCACGAAACCTGAGGAGGGATTCATAAATAAAACGAAGAAAGTACTCAAAAACATGCGCACACGCATGTTTTCGTCCACCATGGCGAATGTTCCGGTTAACCACCGGAAGGCCGTTCGTAAGGGCGTACTGTTTTTTTTTGCAAGTATGCTTAAATAATTACCTTCCATGGGAAATTTATCAAAAGCAATTATCTGTCTTAGTTTTTTTTTATCACCATCCGAAAAAAGTCCATTTTTTAATGGAAACGTTATTTTCATTGAAACATACATTAGTACTTAGAAATGAGAAAAAAAAATAGTTTTTTTCCATTTAATTCCAACTACCTTTATTGTTTATCTTGACAGATACGAATATTTCGTCTACAATGTGCAGACTTCTTCAGTGTCTCGTACTAATAACTCGACAGTTGAGTTATTAGTACGAGACACTGAAGTGTCTGCACATTGTAAACGAAATACGCGTATCTGTCAAGATAAGCAAAGGTAATTGAAATTAAATGGAAACTACTAATTTTTCTTCACATTTTGTGTTTTAGTTTCCTAGGGCTTCAAATGGTGAGTTGACAATTTCCAAGGAGGGTGCGACCGACCTCCGGTCCTCACAAGTTCCTACCTCATGCCTCCACGAGTCATATGATCACAAAAGACTGCCAGCTGAAACATGGAGACGCTGGTTGGCGTAGCCTGGGCAATGTTGTCAATCTGACAATAGCGAAGTAAGGGGGTGTGACCGGTAAATCATATCATGATTTTCCATTAACATATCTTTCAGGTCTACCAGGTATAATAAAATAATTTAAAATTCATTTTTTTTTCTCATGTCTTACATTGTCTAAATTTTCTGGTTCATAATGGATGCGGAAGTTTGTCTACAATTGCAACATAACAGCAGTCGGCACAGATGTAATTTTCAGTTCATATTATAATATCCCTTGACTATATACATTGACATTTTTTATTCATAAACATTCTTTATCATCATCATTATCATTTTTATCATTACTGGTGTTTTCGGGATTTATATTTTAACATAATTTTTTTTTAATAATTTCACCTAATAGGTTATATATACTTTTAACAATTATGTCTTATATGTCCAATGATCATTATCATTTAGAAGTATCTAGTGCCTTGAATAAAAGAAGCTGCAGCGTAATCTATGGTAGGCTTTTGCGCTTATCTAATGTATTTTTCAATTTCAGTTTGCAAATGGACCTTTTTCCAAATCTAAGCTGTTTGCCATTCGGATAGTGTCTGATGTTATAGTTCAATTTTTGTCAGTACTGTATCAAAACTAACAATATCATTATATTTTATGATATTGTTTTATTGATTTTACTTCATAGATGATTTAAAAATTGCGTGTTGTTTTTTTATGTCCATTTGTTTATAACTCCCTGTCAATAAAATCTTCTCTGTTTTCCTTACACAGGATCAATAATTATTAGGCCAGCAAAAATAAAAGCGTATTGCTGTTATAAAATCAACATCAAGCAGCAAATAGTGACCATGGCAACAGTTAATTAAAATGTATAAATATTATTTTTGTAAAATTTAACAAATTTTTTTAGGACATCTCAAATCAATGTTTTACGAAATTGCTGTTATCGCTGAAAACGAACGAAAACGTGCTTAAGCGCGAAACCACAGAACTCTACACTTTAACACTTTACAACATTTCTTACATTTCAGGATCCACCGAAGGGGATCTTGATTAGTTGTCGAGTTATGCAGAAATTTGTGTTTCATTTGTATAGGAACCCACCTCCCTGCTCCCCTTCATGAGAGAGGAGGGGTCTCAAACTATCATAAAAACCTTTTCCGGCCTCAAAAACTGCATACGAGTGTTCACGCCGATCGGTTTAGTAGCTTCCGAGTCTTAAAGGTCAGACAGACATACAGAAATTAATTATTATATGCACCGTGTCCAATACATTCTCATACAAAATAAAACTCTATTTATTTCAAATCGATAATCAAGATTTTATTGATAACCTCACCCATTATATTGCAATATAATACTGATCAACTACAGCATATGTTTTGGAATAACACAGCCTTTACCCTTCTTGACCAGCGACAGACGTTTTTCGAAACCGTCACAGGCGTTTTCCATCGGCATTTCGTCCCAAATTCGTTTGATTACGGTTTTGAATTGGTTCATATTAGACGCCCTGTGGTCATTTACCTTCGCCAGCATGTATGACCATACGAAATAATCCAAGGGATTCAGATCTGGTGAACTGGGAGGCCATTCATTCTTCTCCAAAAAGTCGGTCAGATTTTCTCGGCACCAGCCCTGAAGGAGATTTGCAGTATGCAATGGCGCTCCGTCCTGCTGAAACACATAGTGATCATCTCCAAACACCTCTTGTACATATGGCTTGACAACTTTCTCCAAAACTTCCGTTATATAATATACGGCATTCACTTTACCGCCTTTTTCGATGAAAACCAGTGGTAGTTTGCCTCGCTTGCAAATTCCTCCCCAAAACATCACTGACGCAGCACTTTGGAACCGTGGAATATTCCTATCACTCTCTGGAACAGTTCTCGAAGAGAGAGAGAGAGAGAGAGAGAGAGAGAGCCCACAATCCCAAGCAACAATTTTGGTTTTATGAGGGTTCTGAAGACCATGATTTAGCCTTTAAGTGTGCTTTAAAACCGCAATAAAACTTGAATTGTCTCTTGGGAATCTGTCGTTCTGGACATTGTGGGATTGTTGCAAGACGAATAACTTTTCGAAGGAAAAGATAAATTCTTCCCCACCGTGCCGCGACAAAAGCAGACTTGCTCTTTCGAGTCGTTTCTGCTTGGAAGGTTCCGAAAACAACTCGTGCAGTCCGCACCGTACGAGTAAGACCGGATCTCTTCCGGTCATCCAACGAGCAGGTGTCACGGTACCTTCGGATGGTTCGGTACACAAAATCCCGCTTTACTCCGAAGTTTTTCAAATTTCTGAAAATAGCGCCCGGGCGCTCACCTTTCAAAAACTTTTTTATCATCACAGCACGAAACTCATTCATCGCTGGTAAAAGACATACACCGAATGAAAACAATCGGATATATACTAAGAGCATTTGTATAAACATAGTTCAAAACTACACCAACACATACGTGAAGCATGTTGAGTAGTTGCACGACACCAATGCAAAGAAAAAGTGTATGAGAATATATTGGACACGGTGTACATAGATAGATTTAAGCTGAATCTTGTCTGTTGTATGAAAAAAAGGAAGCGAGGAGATATTGTACGCGTTTTTTTTTTTTAATAATCATTTATTTGTACAGGCTCAATCGAATAAACTTTACAGAGCCAAATTTTCATACTTTTATACATCATTTATCTTATAACTAAAGTTAGGAGGATAGAGCCGATTACTCGCGGCCGTCTCGAGGTTAATAGGAATTACAAATTACGGATGGGAAAGAGGGTGGGAATTTAAAGTATGGTTTACATAACACATTAAATTTAAATTCTAAATTATTGAAACACTTATAACTACACAACTTTTGGTTTTCTTTTTATTCGAACATTTTTGAAAGAGAAAAATAAACACACGAACACAGAAAAAAAAAACTTATACTAAACATACATGTTAAACTAACTACAATCTAATGCTAATGTTAGTCAAAAACACATAAACGAGTTTCATGTACTCCAAATCACGTACAGCCAAAATATCTCGAATTGGCACATTGGGTTGTCTACCTCGAGCCCGAAGGGAATCATAAAGCCTCGATCTGAAACCACGATGCTCAGCACAAGACCAAACAACGTGATCTGCGTCCTGATAGCCTTGTCCACACTCACAGAGATTGCTGTCACTCAGCCCAACCCGGTATAAATGAGCGTTCAAAGAATAATGATTGGACATGAGGCGAGACATGACACGAATGAAGTCTCGACCCACATCCATCCCGCTAAACCAAGATTTCTTCGACACCTTTGGGATGATAGAATGTTGCCATCGCCCCAAATCTCCTTTACTCCATTTATACTGCCAGCTGACGAGTGACTGTTGACGAAAAATAGGAAAAAATTCGTTGAAGGTGATTTGTCGATCACAAATATCACCTTCCATAGCGCCCACCTTTGCAAGCGAGTCCGCTTTCTCATTGCCCGGAATTGAACAATGAGATGGGACCCATACAAAGGTGATGATAAAATAACGCGAAGATAAAGCACTTAGAAGCTCCCTGTATTTTCATGAGAAAATACGAGGAGTGCTTTACCGGCCTCGAGGAGCGAATAGCCTCTATAGAACTGAGACTATCCGTGAAAATGAAGTACTGATCCGGTGGTAATGAGGCAACAATTTCTAGCGTAAAATGTATTGCCGCTAATTCAGCGACATACACGGAACAAGGAGCTTGAAGTTTACGGTTGGCGCTATAAATTTCATTAAATATACCAAAGCCTGCTGACTCCTCTATCAAAGATCCGTCAGTGAAGAACGATTTAGTGGAATCAACTTGGCCAAACTTTGCAGCAAATATCACCGGAGCAATCATAGGACGATGATGCTCTGGGATTCCACGAAGCTCCTGCTTCATAGATAAATCAAAATGAACCGAATTGTCGAAATCGGAGAAGCAAACACGATTGGAAATGTTCGGCGAAGGGTTGACATCCTGTGTTATGTACAAATGGTACAAGGTCATAAAGCGGGTTTGAGGGTTCAACTCAAGGAGCTTCTCAAAATTTTCGATCACCTGGGGTTCATAACTTCACACCTGGTTAGGAGCCGGAGAGATAATTCTGTAAACCGATCCGAGAGTGGCAACATGCCAGCCAGCACTTCAAGACTCATGGTGTGAGTCGAGTGCATGCAACCTAACGCGATACGAAGACACCGATACTGAATACGTTCCAGTTTAATGAAGTGCGACCGAGCCGCTGACTGAAAACAAAACTACCGTATTCCATAATCAGACAAAATCGTTGTCCGGTACAATGTTAGAAGATCTTGTGGATGAGCTCCCACCAGGTTCCGGTAATTGTGCAGAGAAAATTGATCCTTGGCTGGCACTTTCGCTTCACATACTCAATATGGGATCTCCAGGTGCACTTTGAATCGAACCAGACCTCAAGATATTTAAATGACATAATATGAGCTATCGGCTTACCCCAAATTTGAAGCTTCGGTTGTGCTGGGTTATGCTTCCTAGAAAAAACTACCAACTCAGTTTTCTCCGTAGAGAATTCGATACCTAGCTCTAGAGCCCAAGTAGACAAATTGTCCAAGGTATCCTGTAAGGGTCCTTGCAGATCGACCCCATTGGGTCCCGTGACAGACACTACGCCGTCATCTGCAAGTTGTCTCAACGAACAGTTGTCACCTAGACAACCGTCAATGTCTTTGACATAACAATTATACAAAAGGGGTCTTAAACATGATCCCTGGGGGAGACCCATGTAGCTAAATCGTGTAGCTGTAGAGTTTCCATGAGAGAAGCTTATATGTTTCTCTGACAGCAAATTGTACAAAAAATTATTCATTAATGGTGAAAAGCCACAAGCGTGAAGTTTATCTGAGAGAACTTCAACAGATACTGAATCAAAAGCCCCTTTATGTCCAAGAATACAGAAGCCATTTGCTCTTTTTAGCAAAAGCTAACTGAATATCTGTGGAAAGCAACGCGAGACAGTCGTTCGTTCCCTTACCCCTACGGAAACCATATTGAGTATCTGAAAGCAGGTTGTTCGTCTCAACTCATTTGTCCAGACGGAAAAGGATCATATTCTCCATCAACTTTCGAATACAGGATAACATCGCGATGGGTCGATAGGAGTTGTGGTCGGACGCGGGCTTACCAGGTTTTTGAATGGCAATAACTCTCACCCGTCTCCAATCATCCGGTACAATGTTGAGTTCTAGAAACTGATTAAACAAGTTCAACATGCGCCTCTTCGCGACGTCTGGGAGGTTCTTGAGCAAGTTGAACTTGATCCTATCAGCGCCTGGAGCCGTATTGCCACATGAAAGGAGTGCGAGAGAGAACTCTACCATTGAAAAGGGTTGGCTAATCTCATCTATCGAATACGTGTTTTCGCGAGGAATCATCCGTGCCGGCACAGAATCTGGACAAACTTTTCGCGCGAATTTGAGGATCCATTGGTCCGAGTACTCTCTGCTCTCGTTGTTCGTAGTTCGGTTACGCAACTTTCGCGCCGTGTTCCAAAGAGTACTCATCGACGTTTCGCGCGATAGCCCGTTCACGAATGTTCGCCAGTAACCGCGTTTCTTGGCCTTGATGAGGCTCTTAAGTTCGCGTTCGAGAGCCGTGTATACTTCGAAGTGCTCAGGTGTTCCACGTCTACGGAAAACTTTAAACGCGTCGGACTTTTTACGGTAAACCTCGGTGCATTGCTGATCCCACCATGGAGAAGGAGGTTTCCTGCGAGATGACGTTCCTGGAACTGGTCGAGTTTGAGCTTGAAGCGCGCTGTCTAAGATCAGGTTGAGAGGAAGTTATACTCCTCCAGCGGTGAAAGCCTTTCTACCGTCGTTACGGCTTCATCTACTGCTGTCCTAAACTTTGTCCAATCGATGTGACGGGTAAGATCATACGTGACGTTGACAGATTTCGACGGATTGAACCCGGTGGCAACCGAAATTTTTATGGGCAAGTGATCACTACCGTGGGGATCTTGAATCACATTCCATGTGCAATCCAACGATAATGAATTCGAGCAAAGTGTGAGGTCTAATCTACTCCCAACTGAGGATGTACCAGCCAAACGTGTTACTTCTCCATTGTTAAGAACTGTCATATTGAAGTTGTCACAGAGGTCATATATCAGGGAAGACCGGTTGTCATCGTACAGTTCTCCCCAGCCTGTACCGTGAGAGTTAAAATCTCCCATGACCAACCGCGGAGCAGGAAGAACCGAACAAACATCTGAGAGTTGTTTTCGGTTAGTGGAGGCTCTTGGAGGAATATAAACGGAAGCAATGCAAAGGCTTTTATTTTTAATAACAGCCTGACATGCGACAACTTCAATACCTGGAATAGGAGGAAAATTCACTCTATAGAAGGAGTAGCACTTTTGATCCCCAAAAGTACTCCCCCTCCACGCGAATCCTCACGATCAAGACGAATAATATTGAAATCATGAATCGGAAGATTGATTTCGGAAGAGAGCCATGTTTCACAAAGAGCGAATGCATCACAACCGGTAGTGTGAGCTAAAAATTTAAAAGATTCCAATTTAGGAATCAAACTTCGACAATTCCACTGTAGAACAGTGATCAAATCCCCGACCTCATTTGGAAAATTATCCATCGAAGGAAATGATAGCTGCAAGAATGGGCCACTTTAATGTTAATTTCTGCAAAAAAGTTTTCACAGTGGGAAGCATTGCCATAACAATGCTTTTGAGAGGGTCAGAAATTTCGAGGTACTTAAAGATACCTTCGGCAATGTCATCAAATGAGAACAGCCCACTAGAGGAGGGGGCTTCTGTTCTTAAAATTGGGGCTTCAGGGGTTTTGGATGTCCCCGGGAGAGATGGAAAGTCCTGGGTGTAGTTGGCACTACGAAAACCAGGTGGATTAGGATTTTCCTTTTTCCACCTTTCCTTGAATTAGGGCAAGCTGGTCTCGGGCTTCTTTCAGCAACTTTCCGTGGGCGGACGCGTCTTCGCTTCCTTGAAGCACCTTCCGGAAAGGTGAACGATGTTCCCTCTTCAGCCGAATCAAAGTCAGACTCGTCATCTGACAGAGGAGCAAAGGGATTTGTATTGGCATCGGGTGATGGTGAGGCTTTTTTCACCATTTCAGCAAAAGATTGCCTTGAACGCTGTTTCAGCGAGCGTTCTAATTTTTCCCCGCGTTGTTTGTACGCCGGGCACGATGAGAGAGCATGAGGAGGAGTTCCTTTACAAAAAGCGCATTTAGGTGTGCTGTCTGCGCACGTGCCATCCTCATGCTTCTCCCCGCAGTTGGAGCAGCGCGCTTTATTGCCGCAATGGGAGGTCGTATGTCCCATCTGCTGGCATTTCTGGCAGATCATGACCCGAGGTACAAACAATCGCACGGGTAGCCGAAGTTTTCCCAACTCGACGTATTGAGGGAGGCTGAGCCAGAGAAGGTTACGCGAAACGAGTCTGACGGTGTAAACTTTTTCGCCCTTGTTGGTCGATACTGAGCCTAGTTGGCGCACATCCAGTATCTTAACTGGGGGAAGCAGAGGATTCTTAAATCTACCAACCCCCCGCTTCAGCAGGATCTCAGGGGTCAGACTCGTTTCGGAGACCACACCTTCAATTTCAATACCCCGAGCTGGGATATACACTCTATATTCTAGAGTAAAGAGCTGGGAGACAGCAATCTCATTAGCTTGCTTGAGATTGGACACAACGACCGAAGTTTATTGGGTCTGACTTTAATTATCTCGGTCACGGCCGAGAATCGCTTCGTCAGATCATCAGAAATCTGACAAACATTTAGAGGTTTCGATTTGGGCTGAAAATAAACAACCCATGGCCCAGTTGAACTATCTGGATAAGCACGTGATCTGGTAACTCTATGAGCCAGCTCATCATTTCGTGCCATAGATGATTCATCTTGCGATAAATCATCCATGGCTCGCATGTGGGAGCTTATCACGCTCAACCACTAACGTAATTATCTACAATCAATCACAGATAAACAAACTAAACCTAAACAAAAAACTAAAACTAAATACACTCTCACACACACTATCAATCACTCTCCACACTCACACACACACTACGATGAAAATCGCTTATCTTATATACTACTAAAAAACTTCTCTTATATGTATCACGGATCTACTGCAGCTGGGCGACGAATGGTGCTGCTGCTGCCGAGCGACGATGAGTGACCGCGTGTACCGTCTAAGCGTGGAGCTAAACGATGACGATGATGTTGCTGGTCGGCGGTAGTTGGTAGATGGAAGAATGCACGCTTCACACGATGGGCTGCTGGTATGCGTGCCGTATAGATGCGGCATATATGGCTTCTCGATCGTAGGCAATATTTCTAATTGCAATCAATGACGTTGTTGCACCACTTATCACACAATGTCCTCTTCTTCAGCAAACCAAGATTGATTTCACTCGCGACGATTTCACTGGCGATCGACAAAAACTAATACTGAAAACTGTAAATAACTCGTAAAAAGCTTCCAAAGCAACGGAAAGCGGACCGAACGAACTGGATATTGTACGCGTTGATAATGCTGAAGTTGAAGAATCGACCCTTCATCCTTGACCTGTGCATTTTTTTATCGCACACTAAGCTCAGTTTACGCATAATCGCAAAAAAGTGCACATACTCGATTTATGAAAATATAGTAGACTTTACGCATATTTGAGTGAATTTGCAAGGAAATAAATACCAAAAAATATGGGTAAGTAGTAACGTACCCATAAATGGGTATGTGCACTTTTGGCAATTATGGGTATTCTTCACCCATATTTAAATAAACTGATGTTAGCCCGTTCGATCATCTCTGTTGTTCGTGATGTTGCTTTCTGTTGTGTGTTGCATGCAATTGTGTGTCTGTCTTCGTTCTACTCACTTTTAGTGTTGTGTCGCTGTGCGAAAACCAAAAAATCCACAGTTTCACTGTAATGTAATAGGGGTTAGGTTTTATGTGTGTGTTTTACATTTTGTACCTTACCGTTTAATTCAATGTTCGGTTATAATTATAAAGTAATTCAACATGCTGTGTGTAGTTCTTCATGATATTTTGATATAGGTAGAAAAAAACATTAATAAACTAAATTTCATCAACTTTCCTATACCTACATTGAAAATTAGTTTTCGTTTATATTACGAAATCGAAGGTAGGACTAACAAATCTATTTGTTGTTTTCTGCAACGAAACTGATTTGTACTTTTCAAGAAGCTACCTTCGTATGTAATGCCACATGCGCAACTGTCAAAAGCACAAAGCATTTGTTGACAAAGAAGGAACATTCGTTCATTCTACGAAAACAATACAAAGAGCTACGAGTAATTTGTTACCAATGATAAAGCAACAACTCTCTTGTGGTTGCATGAATGACTGACAGATCTACTTTATCGGCTCAAAATATAACTGAAAAAAAAGCGCAACCACGAGAAGTTGTTCGTGACATCGGATTCGATCTTTCATTTTCAAAGAGTTCTAGGGTTTTTTTTTCATTTGGGCGAATCTACAATTGAGAGATTCTCTCCGGGCTCGCTATCTTTCATTCATAAACCAATCACCTTTGCGTTTTTCATTCTACTATTTGTAGAGTATGCTAGCCAGCACTGTTGTGTTTCGATCTGTACTAAAGAATGCCTCGTAATTTTTATAATGGCGCTGTAATGAATGAAAGAGAGCGAGCCCGGAGAGAATCTCTCAATTGTAGATTCTCCCTAATGAAAAAAAAACCCTATAGTTGTTATTGAACCCGTGGTTGAGCTAACTAGGCCATGTTGACTCGTGAGAAGTAACTTGATTATTGTGCATGAGGTTCTAATTCTCGACAGCGCTTTTATTTCTATTTTGGGATAAATTAATGCTTTTCATCATCCCAGCAAGAACACAAACATTTATGAGTACGACCGAAGCAACGATTGGCTGGCCTTTACGAAATTCATTTTGTTCATTGTACAAAGAAGGTGTAATGATAGCATTTTGTTAGATGACAAGCAATATGAATGTTTCATACAATTTACGAGACATTGGTTCTATGTACAAGATCCATGTTTACGAAACGAGTGAAAGCTAATTTACGAAAATAAATTTTCAGTGTACATCTGCACTCCTAACTCGTAAAATTTTTGTTCTGCTTTCAATAAACTTTTGTTATGGTGTTGTTTTCTATGTATGCAACCTGACAACAGTCGTCGGTAAGCTGCCGGCTGCCATCCTTATTGTTTGAGCCGTTTGCAGCTATGTGTGTCCGAGGGTGATGCGCGTGTGTCAGTGCTGCCAGTTTGTCGGTTCGTCGCGACCGTGACACTTCCCCCTAGTATGTCTTGGTTCTCGCACGACGTACTCCAACTGGAATCGACATCAAGCACTGCAATTTTATCCACGGGTCTCTCCAGTCTCCCGTAAGTCGTTTCCAAAGTTGCTTGCCGTACCAATCCGTCCTTTGACCGAACAACCTTGACCACTCGTCCTTTTAGTAACAGTTCCGTGGAGAGACGTGGTCGACAATCAGGGATCCGTCTCCTACATGTAGCGGTCGTACTGGCTGAAACCACTTCGATCTACGTGTCAGAGTTAACAGGTACTCGGTGATCGCTCGCTTCCAGAACTCGTCTGCGAACTCTTGCGCCACAATCCATTTGTTCGTGAGTTGTTTCGGAGTGTTGTTTAATGCAATTGAAGGCTTGGATCCATTAGAGGATCCTAAAAGGAAATTGATCGGCGTTAGAGGTGAAGAAGATTTCACGTCTACCGGTAAATCTGTCTACCTTTTTGAGGTTCTCTGCGTAGCTCGCAATCGGCGCCGATAAAGTTAGTACCGCGATCGCTGAAGATCTCGATGTGTTTTCCTAGGTGTACGACGAAGTTCCTGAGCGCGATTTCAAATTTCAGAGACTTTCCAGCATTTTCTACAATTTTCCGACTACTACAATCGGGCATCGGGCCAAAATAGTCTATGCCATTGTAGGAAAAGGGAAAGGAATGCTGCCATTCGCCCTGCAGGAAGATCGGCCATAAATGAAAGATGTGGTCGGACTCGTCGAATCTTACAGGCCTGGCAGGCCTGGTACACCCATGTGTACGCTGAAGGAAACCGTGGAATATGGAACTTCAGGTGAATCTTAATGACGACTGTGTCGTGGTTTAGATGCTTGTACCGGCAGTGATGATGCCGTTTCGGCAGTAGGATGGGACTTGGCGGAATCTGGCATGAGCAGATGCGATTTTGAATCTTACTACGACTGTTTTATATGCTCTGCAGAGTTTGGGCTACCGCTGAAATTGGTGTTCTTAATTAATGCTTAATTAATTTTATAATGTGTAGCGATAAAACGCTTATGCTCAGCGACATTCGAACAAATTACCAACCCGAGAAGATATGGGAATTGAAACGGATACACCTCCGGTGAAAACCGACTACGCTTTGAGACCTCACAAACTATAACATATACGATAAAAAAACCATACCATACATGTAAAAGTTTCGAAACATAGTGTTCAATGTGGTGCGATCTTTAAAGACAAAATGTGGTTGTTTAGTTCAGCTTCAGTTTAGTTTAATAAATGCGTCATCTATTAATTATTTCACGAAAATGTCAGCACACTGTAACAGCAGATAACCACCCCACAAAGAAATTCCATAACTGAAAAGCTGCATTTGTTCCGTTTTCACGCTCTTCAAGCGTCCGTACAATGGATAATGGATGTTTGCGCTCAACATCGCCAGCATCATCGTTTATCCCCGTTGATCTAAGGGTTGCTGTCGTGAGTGTCGTTGTGACGTCCAAAAGTCAGCATGGGACCTGGCAAATAGAGGCAAACGAACAATCCTTTTCCACTATGTTTTATTCGCCCGCCCTCTAGCACAAGAAACAGCAGCAGCAGCAGCAGTAGAGTGACACCGGGATCAGCCGGAAACAAAAGGGAGGGTGGACCGTTACTGACTGGCAGATGAAAAGCCCATCAAGTCCTGCTATGCGTGGTAGAAACCGTTTATACGGCTGTGTTTGAAGAGAAATATTGAATTACATCAAATTAATTTGGTTCAATGTACGCGGAACGATTTCAGCTGCGCGGTACTTTTAGATGAAAGCATCCGTGGGTGCTGGACACAGAAAGAAGTGATGATGATCTGTTCTGCTTTGTTTCGAATCATCGCTCTATGAAGAAGGCCACCACCATCATCGTCATTCAGGATTTGAACGTCCCGTAATGGAAATGCAGCTGTTTAGAAATTACTGTCCGGTAGCTACAAAAAATGAAAAAAGAGCAAAAGCGGAAAAATATAAATCGATTATTAAACGCCCCGTCGAGATGTATCACGCGGGCGGGGGTGATGTTCCATATAGAAGTGAGAGTTCCATCGGATCGTCAATAGCCATTAGTACAAAAACAGTTCGAAACAAGACAGACAAAACCGTGAAAATGATGAGAAACCTAATGCGCCAGAACGGCATGTATGGGGGATCGGATATTGAACTTTACCGGACCCTCGACGAGGACGATAACACATTGGTGTTTGATGAGCCACAAAACCAGAAATTTAAATGCCTCTCACCTTTTTTTTACAGCCGGTGAGTCGCCCCTTTTCTCGATTGGTTATGCATCTGCTCTTTCTCTTCGAAAGATGCGGTGCGATACAGCAAAGGTGAAATGTAGCGGAAGGGCAATAACTTTTCCTAGAGGAACACCACATGAAAGTTACCAATTTCGAGGGCTGTTAGGAAACTATGAATGAAGACTTTGTTTACTGAGACTTTTTTTTGTATCCCCGAGAGGGAATTGAATCCTTCGTTACCAGCGTTATCGTAAGTAAGCCGAGTTCATTAAAAACCAAGATATAATGTAAATATCTCCAGCTTGGCCGCTGAACCGTAAGAAAACCCACTGTAAATAATACCATCACATGAATCTGTGACACTAGCCGACGCTTCTTCGAATGTCCAGATTCGCTCCTACCCTTGCAAGGATGACTGAAACTGTGACTGACGCTTCCGCAGCGTAGCGGCCGAAAACCACCCCAACATTGCCGGGGGCATAGAAACAAAAGATGGATGTGAACACTCGACGAATCCACTCATGGATTTTCACGTGATGTGCCTTATCGGATCTGAAGCGAACCTTGTGCCGCGGTGGAATGCTTCTTGAAAATTGTTCCACCCTACGTAAATCGTGGCCGGCCAGGTCATCATCAATTATGGTAAATGTGTCTATTTTTCCGAACTATTTAGGTAATTGATGTACCGTGTCTAAAGCGAAGCGTAACACTTCATATTTTCGGTTATTGATGATTGCGTGAGAAAGTGCTATTTGCAGGAAGTGTCAGATGGGTGGTTTCAAGGAGTTTTTTTTAATAATGATGCACCCATTTTAACATTGAATTTTAAATGGGGAATCTTTGCGTAGGAATTCGACCAAATGCTGTTAAAATTTAGTATACCAAAAACATGTCAGCGTTAGACACATATACAACATAAATCAAATATGTCCACCTTATTGTTGACCGTAAATACTAAAAGCCTACTTGATCTCTACGCAAGATTCTTTTAATTATATCCCCCATAGTAAATAAACAATCCTGTGGGTGGTTGTCATTTGATTTATATTGACTTCCAACTGTTATGCTGATTCAAAGAAGTGGAGACGAGCAAATTAATTCAAGCTTCAATGGCACTACGGCCTGAAACAGTTGCCCACGACAGAGCTAATATTTGATAAGGATTGTTAATTCGATTTCGCAACGAGGGATGCAACAGGAGATTGGAAACGGCGTTTGGCCAAACAATCATGAGGGAATTTACGGGATTGGATTTTCCGAAGGGATTAGATGAGGTTTATGTTGCATTGGTTGCCGAATAATTACAATATTTCAATCTTATGACTGTCATACACAAATTTTATGCAAGTATGTACAATAAGGTATTCTTGCGAATATGATTTTGTAGTTAATAAATTTCTTAGTAATGTCCCAGCGAGTAGTTTCATTACTATGCTAAAATATAATGTTAAGACTTGTTCGCATCAAAATCTGAACAGATTAAATTTGTAATAAAACAAATTAGCTGTTAGTTCAATCCAAGATGTATTTTTTATTCATTTAATTGTGCATTATTAGTGCATTATTATCTTAAAACAAATTACAGTAACTTTATTAGGCTGCATGAAGAAACTACGAACTTTTGAGCTTACTCCAGCCATTAGGGTCTGCGCAGACTTCTCTGCAACCGATTTAGCTGCTTTTGTTCAAGAGTTTCGAAATGTTTCTATAGTTGTAGCTTGTTGTAGTTTATTGAGAGTTCTCTCTTCACGAGAGCCCAATACCGCTCGATAGGTCGCAACTCCGGGCAGCTAGGTGGATTATCCTCCTTCGGTACAAGATGGACTCCATTTGCTTTATACCATTCCAAATTATCTTTGGCGTAGTGACAAGATGCCAAATTAGGCCAGAACAGCGAGGGAGCATCATGGCTGCGTAGGAATGGTAACAATCGCTTCTTTAGGCATTTTTCACCGTATATTTCCTTGTTTGCCGTTCCGGTAGTGATGAAGCTTTGGCTTGCTGGACCACAGCTGCCTATTGCCTGCCAAACCATATATTTTTGTCAAATATTCGCGATACAACTTGCGAGCCCGGGTTTTAGTCGTGACATTCTGTTTATTATTACGGTTCGGTACAGTTTTCACTTTGAACGACTTCATACTTTGCCAGTGCTTGGAAGTATGCGCGAAAGTTGGGGACATTTTTAGCCACAGTGCGTACCGAAATATCTGGTCTCTTCTGCAATATTTGCTTCACCTTCGCGTCCTTCTAGTGGTTCCTGAGATCCGTTTTTGTTCCGCTCCCAGCGTGCCTGGTGTTGTCAAATGGGTATCGAAAGATTTAAGAATGTTATGGACAGGGCTTGCAGGAAAACCAAGCTTTTTGCAAGTTTTCTTACTGACAGATCTGGATTTTCATTGCGACCGCACACAATCGCTTTTCGCACTTGCTCTTTTTCGACGACATCTTCGATCTAAAATCCTTTAGTATCAACAATGATTGATTTTACACAATGAACAGACATACGTTCATCAGTCTGCGAAATATTTCACCCCTTGATGAAGCATTTCTAGAGATATACACGCTCGTTCAAGAGTACCAAAAATTGAGTTGAGGTTACTCAGTTTCATATCTTCTTTTGAAACGTCAGCGCATGAGTAAGTTGGATTTATGAATTTGAGTAACATCAACTCAACCGAAAATAAAAAGGCTCAAATTTACTGTCTGAGTTTTCTACTTGTATCGACTCAAACTGTTCAAGATGGCGTTTGCGAAAATCATAAGTTTATGTTTCCGACGTAAATAATAAAATTTGAAAAGTTAGAAAGAAATTGTAAAACAATGAAACAGGTTGCAGTCGCAGTGATTGCGGTACCAAAGCGCAAATTGAAAGGTAATTGGTGGTTTTCTGGTGTAATCTAACAAATTTTATATTCCATTATTACATATTTACAGCTTTGTTACAAGAATTGCTTGAATGAAAATTGGCTGTTTGAAATTATTAGAAATATTTGCTCATTTAACTGAATTTGTTACCACTTTTATTCGTGGGTTATTTATGTTGATTGAAGCGAGAATTGAAGCTGTTGATAGTGTATTCGCCGAGGTATTCGCATTCAATAGACTCACCACCAGGCTACCGAGCTCACCAGCAGATTCAAAGAAGCAGCTCATGCGGAAGACCAATAATGGATTGATTGTCATGTCATGTTGTTAACATGTTTAGAAATGAAAATAAAACTTTATGAGATATTTTTATTCGCTTGAGTTTTGAATTCGCATTATTTAAATTTGAAGAAGAATAAGGATTGATTTTTTATTGTTTTGTTTGTTTTTTACTCATTTCACTATAATTCTAAATTTATGAAAATGAGTAAGAGTAACTCTAATTAAAATATATAAACATTTAACTCAAAATTGAGTTTTGGCTCATTTACTCAATCTGGAGTAGGTCCGGTTTTAACTGAATTGAGTAGTTTTTCACTCAATTTTGAGGGCCTTCGAACGAGCGTGTACGTATTTAGGGGTATCCAGATTTTGTCGCGAACAAGCCTTGCTATACTGAAGCATTGAATTCTCTATTAAAGGGTGAACACGAATTTATTGCACCACTTGCAATTTACTACACAATCTCATGTACCTTGATAAAAACGTTCCCGGAACTTATTCAGGAAATTAAGATCACAAGACTATACATCAAAATCGATATTATCCCCTTGAAAGTACTCCCCATCGACTGCATCTCACTAATGCCAGCGCTTGATCCAATCCACCAATCCATTCGGTTTGCGATACGGTGATCAGAGCTTCTATTTTTCCATGATCTTGTCTCGGGAATTGAAACGCGTTCCACGGAGTGGTTTCTCGAGTCGACCTAAAAGTAAAATGTCACAGGGAACCAAATCAGGTGAATTCGGTGGTTGCTGATTGGTATTGGTTGCGATTTTAGCCAAATGTTCACGGATAATTATGACATTGTGTTACGGTGCATTATCGTGGCGCAAGATCCACGAGTTGTTTACCCACAAATCCAGTTTGTTTTGGCGAATTTCTACACGCAATCGTCTCATAATGCCCAAATAGTGCCCTTTGTTGTCGGTCTGGCCTTGTGGAAGGAATTCCTGATACACAAAACCCTTGTAATCCATAAAAACTGTTAGGATCGACTTCTTTTTCATCTTAAAATGACGTGTTTGACGTCACACTCATAAATCTATGTCTCGTCTCTATTAATGATCTGTTTGACGAATGGTTGGTCAGGTTTGGCCTAAGAAATCTTTTCTTTTGCGACGTCAACGTGGTTCCTTTTGGGCATAAAATTCAGATCTTTCGCACCTGCTTTTCGGCGACGCGTCTGAGGCCCAAATTGTGACCCAAAATTTCTTGAACGGAGGTCTTTGGCGATTGTTCCGGTCCATATTAACTTCTGTATTATTTGTAACTTGGATTTTTTAGACAAATTCGTGTCTCTGACCCATTGGTGACCGCCGATAAAGACACAAGCAGATACATACGAAAGCGTTGCTATATATTGGTAACGTGTCAGCTTTGGACTCCGAAGGACGCCGCAGATCAAACAAAGTTTGCTGAACTACTAAGCTGACCATCTACAAGGTACTAATTAGACCGTAGTTCTCTACGGACACGAAACATGGACATTGCTAGTGGAAGACCAACGCGCCCTTGGTGTCTTTGACGATCTACGGTGGAGGCAGATGGAAGACGGAACGTGAAGGAGACGAAGGGAACCACGAATTGTATCAGTTGTTGGGGAGAAGCTACCATCGTACACATCGCTTAAATAGGTCGACTACGATGGGCTGGACATGTCGTAAGAATGTCGGACGACAACCTTGTTAAAATGGTTCTAGAAAACAAACCAGAGGGTACAAGAAGAAGTGGTGCGCAACGAGCAAGGTGTGTCGATCAAATAGAAAGCGACCTGCGGACTCTTCGCAGACAGCGAGGCTGGCGGGAGGCCAAACCATGGACCGATTACCGTGAGACAACTTCAGAGCACAGCAGAGACCACCTGGCTTTGGTCTGATTGGTAAGGTGAGTAATGTGTGAACGAATCCAAAAGCAATTTCCAACTGTTTTACTATATCTTTTCGTCGGTGTTTGATGTCGATGGCCTACCACTTGTCTCAGCATCATTCACGGATTCACGGCCACTTCTGAAATGTTCGTGCCACTGATAAACAACTATTTTCTGCAGAGTATCGTTGCCGAAACACTTTTCTAACGTTTGCAATGTCGTTGCACCATTGAAAACGTTTTAAACGAAAAATTTGATGCAAACTAGTTGTTGCAATTTCAATTCCTTTTGGAAAATTTTACATAATCGAGTACACATACAATTGTAGATGTAAACAAAACGGCGTAACTTTTCACAGATGTCAAACTTTCAAGCTAAAAATCTGTCAGTGACAGATGTGGCAACCTAAAAAAAGAAAACTCAAATCATGTGACTGTGAGCGCCACACGGTGATTCCGGGAACTGATCTAGGTGGTATTGGTCGGGTAAAAACGAAGTTTTCTGGGCTGTTTTATACATCTATTAGGCTCAGTTTACAAACATTGGATCGATTATTGTAGGATTTTTGGCAAATTTCTCGACGTTTTCTCTTCAGGTCATTCATTATAGCTTGTACAATCGTATCTGATACCTTTTCCTCATTACTTATCCCCTGCTATTTTCGGAACGTATTTGGCGTAAGCTTTGACATCTCCTATGCATGATTGGAGTGACGGGACATCTTGCGGCGCTGGTTTGATGCCATGTCCATCCATAATCTATCCCAAGTATTCCCATTCTTTCATTTTAAAAGTGCATTTCCAGATTCGTAATGTAAATCTGTAACCGTTCTGTTACAAAGAATTATATGCGATGGTTTTTAAATGTGCACCATGTGAAGCATTCAGATAAATTTACCAAACAGTTGCGGTGAAACTCACTGGGCAGACATCACGGCCATGCTTAAGGACTGGAAAAAGCGAGACTTTATTCGCCGTAGTCACCGTAGTCATCGTAGTCGTCGCTGTCTTCGTAGTTTTTGAAGGTACGTCCTATATCTACTCCACACGGACCACAGCAGATAATATATAGTGTTGAGTTTTTCCGTTCTGTGTAATTAATTTATTTGAAAGCATAAGTTCCCATTAGTCCGTGAAGTCCCTCCAGTTCTCGTGCTGCTGAGTTGTTGTCGGGTGAAACATCAGTTTTAAATTCATAGTCTTCCCGACGTTGAAGCCCTTGTGTCAGGATATTTTCATGCTCCTCTTGCGTACGACCATCAACTAACACGTCAACACGCCAAAGAACTATAGGTTTTGCTGATTTATTTATTGGCGTCAATCAATAGTAGACCATATATTAAATTACATTAC
>JASCZW010004944.1:0-114136 GCA_034211315.2 Aedes japonicus
AATGATAAAGGGTGTCCACGATGAAATTGCCACACACAAAATTGATTCGC
The DNA here is from genome assembly GCA_034211315.2 of Aedes japonicus. Lineage (NCBI taxonomy): Eukaryota > Metazoa > Arthropoda > Insecta > Diptera > Culicidae > Aedes > Aedes japonicus. Next base: position 51 of record JASCZW010004944.1, read on the forward strand.
AAAATTCGAGTTTTCATCCGATTGCCATCAAATTTTCAGGGATTGAGAAATAACTAATAAACTTCATTTTACCATTTTACTCGTATTTTATTTACAGTCCACAAGTTACGCAAATGCCCGCACCTTTGGCTTAACCCCGCCCATAAGATTCTGCACAACCTGTGAATCAACCGCTTTTTGCATGTAAACCCATACTTTCTTCAGTTCCTCGACTGTCTTCACTACCTTAGGTCGTTTAAAAAGGTGCTGCTTCATAATCGCCCAGTACTTCTCGATGGGGCGGAGCTCCGGAGTGTTGGGAGGGTTGAACATTTTCGGCACGAAATTGACCTTATTGTCCGCATACCACTTCAGCACGTCCTTGAGTAGTGGCATGAGGCCAAATCCGGCCAGAAGATTGTTGGGACGTTGTGGGCCTTCAGGAGAGGAAGCAGCCGCTTCTGGAGGCACTCTTTTATGTACACCTGTCCGTTCATCGTGTCCTGGGTCACGAAAGGTGCACTCCGCTTCCCGCACGTGCAGATGGCTTGCCAAACCAGGAATTTCTTCGCAAATTTGGACATCTTCTGAGTGCGGACATGCTCCGGAACGCTGAACTTATCCTTGGCCGTGAAAAACAGGTTGCCGGGGATCTGTTTGAAGTCGGCCTTCACATATGTTTCGTCGTCCATGATGCAGCATTCAACTTTCGTCAGCATGTTGAGGTACAACTTCCTGGCACGGGTTTTGGCGGACTTGTTCTGCTTCTCGTCGCGATTAGGGGCCTTTTGTACCTTGAACGTTCGAAGCAGCCTTAGTTTCGGTCTTCTGACAAAACTTCGGCTTAGGTGCAGCTTCTTAGCCACATCCCGAACGGAGGCGTTCGGATTTCGGTTGAAGGCCCCAACTACGCGGTTGTGATTTTTGGTGTTGTACGGAATACTTTTCCTTCACTTCTGGGCTTCCGATCGGTGGTCAACCGTTCCTCGAACCGCTTAATCACTCGCGACAACGTGGAATTCGCGATTCTCAACGTTTTAGCGATGGAACGATGCGAGAGATCCTTGTTCTCGTGATGAATGCGCAAGATTTTATCACGCACGAGCTGTTCTTTCGACTCCATTTCCGCGAGTTTTGATCACAGGACTTTAAAACTTGCAGGATGTAAATAATGCACTATGAACTAAATTCATTAAATTCTACCCAACGGTTAAAAAGTTAGAGCAATTTCATAGTGTGGCAATTTCATCGTGGACACCCTTTACCGGTAATATAAGTATTCGCAGATGATTGTTCAATCATAGCACAAACACTGAAGGAGGTAGAGTTTATTGTAAGGATACTCAAGATAAAATTAAAGAAATTAGGACTAAAGATAAACGATAGATATGCCAAGTTATAAGATAAGCAGAAGCATTTAAAAAATCTATCTTCCTCTATATATGAAAATGAATTTCTGTCTGTCTATCTGAACCTAATAGACTCGGAGATTACTGAACCGATCAGCGTGTAAATTTGTAGGGCAGGAAAAGGTTCTTATAATAGTAAGCGATCCCTCCCATCTCTGTAGAGGGGGCTTCCATATAAATGAAACACAAATTCTTGCAAAATTCGAGAACCAATAAAGCAAATGAAACCAAATTTGGCATGTGGACGTTTTTGAAAGCAAAAAATGTTCCTATGGTGGTTTTTGACATTTTTGGAAGGGGAGGGGTCCATACATATTAAACACACGTTTCTGCATAAGTCGAGTAGTAATCAACAAAATGGAAATAAATTTGGTAGGTGGAGTTTTTTGAAGGCAAGCAATGTTTCTATGATAACTCAAAACCTTTTATTTTTCTGAATAGCACGGGGGGGGGTCTCATACGAATGAAACACAAATTTTTGCATAGCTATAGAACTAATTCGGCTAATTCATTCTGGAATTGATGGAAACGAGAAAGCCGATGAACTAGCAAGACTCGGATCGTCTCATCAGTTTGTAGGACCTGAACCCTTTTGTGGTGTATCTGCTTCTTCTCTTAGAATGGAGATGAAAGCCTGGGAATGCTTAAAAGTGAAGACAAACTGGAACAACACTTTCAAAGCTAGGCAATCAAAGCGGTTCATTACTCCAAACATTTCAATGACTCGCAAGTTACTAGATCCTACCAAAAAGATCTAACAATATATACAGGCCTTATAACCGGTCATTGTCCAAGTCGTTATCACTTGAAGCTGATAGGAAAACTTCAAGATGATTCATGTCGATTTTGTAACATGGAAAGAGAAGACTCGGAACACTTGTGGCAGTGGCATAACTGCCCGGCAATTTTCAATAAAAGGCTGAAGTACTTTAACAAAGGGCTAGAACCCCTTGAGATTTGGAGAACAAACTCCAGTACGGTAGTACACTTTATTCGGAGCGTTATACCGTCCTGGGACAATGCTTTAGGTCAGACTTTGGCGATCACTTCTATCAATAGTGATGCGTCATGCTGAAAAAAAAACTAAAGCAACAACAAAAAGGGGATATGTCACAATAGATCTAAAAATTGGTCGCAGTGACGAAAATACCCGACACGGAAAAAAAAAAATCGGCAAATGGAACCAGCAAGTAAAAGCAAGAAATGTATCAAATGTGGTTTAAAGTCTTTCGGTCCTCTGAAAGGAGGGGGGGGGCTTCCATACAAATGAAACATAAATTTCTGCATAATTCTAGAAATAATTAAGCAAATGGAACCAAATTTGGCAAGTGGAGGTTTTTTAATGCGAAAAATGTTTCTTTGGTGGTTGAGGAAGTTTGTGAAGGAGAGAAATGTTTTTATAGTAGTTTGAGACTTCTTTGCCCTCTGGAGGGGGGGGGTGTTCACATACAAATGAAACAAAAATTTCAGCATAACTCGAGAATTAAACAAGCAAATGGAACCAAATTTGGCATGTGAGGGGTTTTAGAGGCGAAACATGTTTCTATGGTGGTTTGAGACCCTTCGTTTATCAGAAAGGGATGGCTGTCATACAAATGTAACTGATATTTTTTGAATAACTCGAGAACTACTCAAACAAATGGAACCAAACTTGGCATAGGCGAGTTTTTGAAGGCAAGAAATGTTTTAAAGGCGTTTTGAGACCCCTCTTCTCTCTGGAAAGGGGGCTCCCAAACAAATTAAACAGAATTTTCAACCAAACCTGAGAACTATCCCTACCCCTTGAATTTGAATGCAGGGGTTTTTGGGCTGAGAAAGGATCTTATTATTGTTCAAGTTTCCTCCCTTCTCTGGAAGAGGGGCTCCCATACAAATGAAACGCAAATTTCAGAATAAATCGAGAATTAATTGAACAAATTTAACCAAATTTGAGATGTGGGGTTTTATGGAGGCAAGAAATGTTTCTTTGGTGGTTCGAGACCCCTCTCCTATCAGAGAGAGAGAGAGAGAGAGAGAGAGAGAGAGAGAGAGAGCGTGCGTCCCCGCAACATAGCTCTGGTCCTCACAAGTTCCTACCTCATGCTACCACGGGTCAACAGATGACAAAGGCCGCCAGCTAAGGGTTGCGTACTTAGCTGGTTGTGCAGCCTGGGCACTGTTGTCCTTCTGACTACAGCTAGATTGAGGAGGTGCGTGCCGAGCGTCTGTCCACCAAGGAGGTGCAGCTCAAACAGCGGCTGAGTAAGAAACGCTGTATCTCGTCAGCTATACCTTAGGAGGCAGTCCCACCAACGCAATGTAGCCAGCGCGGTAAGAAGGCATGCTGAAGTCTTACCCTACCACGAAAAATGTAAGTATTCTTTATTTTGTGAGATTTTTCCTCATTTCATTGCCCACAACTATTTTATAAGGAACAGTAGAAAATTTGCTTTTTATAAATCATTTATGCTAAAAATGTCTACTGTTCCTTTAACAACTTTATAACGGGGATTCCCTGGGGGAGGGGGGGTAGCCTAAGGCAGTCGAAGGATTTGTTGACTGGACAAGGGTTCGTGGAGTCGCCAGTCCCTTGTCATGCGAAGACACGCGGCCTTCTGGCCGTAGTCTTCCGAAGGTCCTCACTGAGATTGGCTGACCCTGCTACAAGAAGCCATCACGTAGGCTATTCTCTCAGAACAACCTGCTGAGAATAGTCCTGCAGCCCTAGGTAATCCTTGCACTGATGGTGGGTTCTTATTACACATCACATCACATCACATCACACAGAGATCAGACATTCTTTCTCGGACACATCCTTATTGATAGGGCCGATAGAGACGAAACTTTTAGGTTTAGAACTTTTTAGCACGACTTTTTGCAGTGAAGTTTTGCTTATCATCACGGTTGGGCACGGTAGGGTATTTGAAAAAATGGACAAAAATGGTCGATTTTTCATAGGCTGTCCTTCAGCCGCACTGACAAAACTACCCATGCAGCATCAATCATAGTAACTCATGAGTCAGCAGACATAATTTGACAGCTCTATCAGTCGAACTCTAACCGTGATGGCAAAAATAGTGTAGCAACTCCGTTCAGACGTGTGCGCGTTCAAAGAACGGCATCCCGCCGCGTCGAAAACGGGCATCGTGTGGCACTTTGTGGACGCCGGATACGCCCGTTCCGGTATCTACAACATCTTGGCACTATTAGACAACAATCAGAACATCGAAAGAAAGCGACTGAGCGACAAGAAGCTCCAAAGGACGCTGAAAAGGAAGACCGAGGGAAGAGTGGCTACATCGCTGAGTGCGCTTGGCCGGAAATTCGGTTCAACCGGCCAAACAGTGAAAAAGTACCTGGTGAACATAAACATACATGTCAGAAAGCGGAAGTCGCGTCCGCAGCGACTCGACTCAGCGACAGCGGCTGAATAAGATGGTCAACTTGATTTTCCCGGAGAATCGGGACGTGGCGGTGGTGATGGATGACGAGACCTATCTCACCCTGGATGGCAACGGCTGGCAGGGCACTTCGTATTTTACTTCTCCCGCGAAGGAAGTGAGCTCTGAGATGAAGTTCATTTCACACACCAAGTTCCCCAAGACGGTCAAGAGGACAATCAGCGATAAGGGGATGTCAAAACCGCTTTTCTTTCTCTCCGGATGGAAATTTATAGTACGAAATGCCTGCCAAAAGTTGCATCGTCCAGCAGAGCAAAGACGCGGTGTTCTGGGCGGATCTGGCGTTGGCCCACTACTCGAAGCGATCGTTGGAGGAGATGGAGCGGCTGAATATCGTTGTGAAACCAAGTCGGCGAACCCGCCCAATATCCCCCAGCTACGTTCTATCGAGAATATCTGGGCCAACCTGAAGCGAAAGAGCTACTCCGACAATTTTGTCGCGAAAACTGAGGAGGAATTGATAAAAAAAAAAAACAAAGAAAGAACTCAAAAACATGCCTATACGCATGTTTTTGTCCACCATGTCGAATGTTTCGTAGCATTTTTTGCAAGTAAGCTTTAATAATTACCTTCCATGGGAAATTTATCAAAAGTAATTATCTATCTTAGCTTTTTTAGCACCATCCGAAAAAATCCATTTTTTTAATGCAAACGTTAGTGGTCTGCGGGCATGTTGGAAATCATTCCCAATGCGAAGTTGATTGCTGCCAGCTCAACAGCATAAACAGAACAAGGTTCCTGAAGTTTGTGGGAGCCGCTGTAGTTTTCTTTGAAAACACCGAAACCAGCGGATTTATTGAGGCGAGTGAAAACCCATTTTTTCTGAATGGACATGATTTGACTATTCAGTCTGATCCAATCTTCCGGTCCACTACTTAGTATCTTGCCATAAGGTCCCAAATATTTACACACCGATTGCCTGTCGATGTGATAAATTTGCAAGACACCAAATGATAATATTCCTCCCGCTTAATCAAAATTCTTTGCTATTGGTTGACCGAATAATGAAATTTTTGGGGAAAAAACCAAGTCTTCCTCGGTTGGAACAAGACAGATGAGCCTTGATATTGATAGAAGCTGAAAGTTTAGTAAGAAATGTTCCTATAGGCTCTAATGTCAACAAATCCAGCAATTGTAATTTAGCTGGATTAAAATATATTACTTTAAAGAACGTCGAATCTGCCTGATGTAGACATGAGTTCCAGTGGTTAAATAATATTTAGAATGTAGTTGTATAAACTGAGTGTTTCCCCAATGAAAAACATTCTTACTGTTGGTTTGCATCGGCTCAAAGCGGCTTTTTTTTCTTTTGGTATAAACTTGAACAAATCGGTAATCATTGGAATACATAAATAGTTTATTAGACGTTTGTAAAACCAATTTATCCAACATTCCAGTGATTTCTCGTAGAAGTTCAGATCATTCATACCCTTTCCTTATTTGACCTTCATTCGGGCGTGGCCATCGCCGGTATTGCCTTGGGCTTGAATCAACAGTTTCTACACATTGAGGATGTATGTTAGTCTCAAGCATTATCTGCAGGTTCTCCTTGTTATATTTAACAGTTGATCTGGCAATAACGGAATCGCATCCTTGGGCAGTCCCCTAATAGCACACCTGTTATGATCCGGTTAAAGTGACTGCTTTGTGACTCAAGTATGTCACATTCAAGTTGCTGTAACTAAATTTGAACATTGTTTGCTACTTGGGTCAATCAAGCTCAGATTGATGTGATTGTTAATTCCATTCATGAAACATTTGGTCAACCCATGGGTTGATAATTTTCAAAAGTATTTTCGTTTGCTGCCTGCGCAAGATTGTAAAGAAATTTTGAAGACAAAATGTTCTTAACCGAGCTCCAGTAAACGGCAGTGAGCTCCTGCTCCATGGAACTTACCTTTTCCCAACAAACGGAAGACGTTCAAATACCCAAGGCACGGTCGGTCGTAAACTGCACACAATATTTGAAAGAAATATAAATTGAAAACAATATTACCTATTCATTCCTCCTGGGAATGCTGGCTGGCTGGATCCCTGCAAACCGCCGACACCTACACACACACACACCGTCGCCAGCTTCCGTGTTTGATTTTGTTTCTTTCGTCGATTCTCTGCTGCCTCTTTTCCCGTTTCGGTAGGACAAACACGTTCCCGAGCCGGGCATAAAACCTGGTTCCCGTTTTCTTCGTTTCTAAAATTTATGAATGAAAATAAAAATTTTGCACTATTCCGCGAACGGAATACGAAGGAATCCTCGGATGCACATCAGGAAAAGGTTTCGATGCAGAGCAGCTGCCAGTGCAGCACCGTAACAAAGATCTGGTAGCCCTCTCCGGAGAAGGATCTTAAATTTTTATGTGAGGTTGTGTGTATTTTCAGGCGGAATTCTGTCTCAAGGCAGGGGAATCGAAGGAGGCCATGAGGCGGTACAATATGGCTCAATTCTCGTGAGGGGGTAGGAAATAATAATAGTTGAATAAATAGTACACACGAGATTGAGCGCGGGCACGGAGGTAATTGCAATGTCCACACTGCTTTTCGGCAAGAACATGCACATGAATTTCCCTCAGTGCTTCCCTAAATCAACCCATCAAGTTTCAACCATCATCCATTCGTCCATCCGAAAAGTTCCCGTTCGCTGGAAGCGACCCAAAACGCGTTTCTTGAACTATCCTCCCACGCGCCCCTGCCACATTTTCCAATCAACCGGTTCCAATCAACTGCACCACCAACCCGGCAAGGCGGATAAGAAAATTCTTTGTTTTCCGTGCCCACGTTGCTCCATCTTGACGAAAAAGACGACGATGACGACGCAAACCTTCCAAAAAGGACGTCATTCGCCGCCTCGTCTTTTCTTGATCGATCCACAGTCGAGTCGGGGGAAAGAAAGAAAGGTTTCGCTGCAAACCGGCAGCAGCTCAGCAAAGTCACGAAGAAAGGAAGTTGTAATAAATTTTCCATTGAGTAAGGTTAGGGAAGGATATTGCTGCTGCTGCTGGTGCTGCTGCTCGGAAAGACGTTGCCGTCGTGGCAGTTTTTTTTACGAGGCCGTATCCGTGTTGCTGCTGGATGAAGAACGAAATTCGAGTCATCAATTTTTCCTCGGTGCTTTTCTCCGGGGACAGGATTTTAAGGACAGAGCAACAACAACAACGACGACGAACCGAGTTCCGCCTGGATGGATCCAAAGGTGGTCATAAATTTTTGATCTATATGGTGTGTATTTTTGCCCGGGATCCGCAGGATTAGGGGTGACCGGGGGGTTGTCGCAGGATTGGGGATAACCGAGCTATAAAAGAATTATTTTCGGTACGTGACGTGTGCGGATGGTGCAGCCCCAGTGAGTACGGATCATGCTGTAAACAACAAAACAGTCAATGCTTCGTGTTCCATTTGTTCCTGGCTGAAGACGACGATGTCAGTCCGGCAGCAAATGCATTCGTGAATAATGCAGTCACACAGTTGCATTTAATGTCTGGTGGTGCCGGTGATGTGCTGTAATAAAACTGGGAAATGGAAGATGCTGCGGAAGCTCTAGGATGCATAGGCCGTAAAAGGAAAATTATTTAGATGCATACATACATACATACAAGGTACTTTGGCGAAGCAATCTCATTGGCTTACTGGTAGAAGAAGTGTGGTAACTGATGGCTGAAATAGAAAATTTGTTCGCTCAGACGTTGAAATTTATCCGCTTTTGAGTGTTTGCGAGATTTTCTTTTAAGCTCATATTTATATATCCGTTGCCCACCTGTGTAACATTAAAAAATAAACTAATTTTCAAACCCTTAAGAAGAATCCGCTGTGAAAATTTCTTCAACAAAACAAAAACTTTCCAAATTTATTTACCTATTCTAGGCATGCTAAGCAGATTGCACCCTCTCGTGAGTATTTTCGCAGCGTCGTGCTCAGGGTTGAAGTTTATGTTTGATTTCATTTACTTGTTCCGTGATCCTGTGCGTAAAGGGTATTATGCAGCTCAAAAGTAATGTGCATTAGGGTAGGACAAGTAATGATCAAGCAATGCTTCTAATGTCGGAATCACTTACCTTGCATGCGGCTGAAAAGGAGGGCAAACGTTAGTAACGTTAGTAACGCCTGTCCATGAAATCTAAATAGGGCTGTCACTTTTCCTTGCGGAATTCTGTTCCGTTCGATTATTCCGCAAGGCAAACTGACATTTAACCCATACTGGAGCAGTTGTCATATTTAACGCTTGCATTCAAAACTTGAAAACAAATTGCCGATTTTTCATGAGTTTGCCTGACTCCAGCATCTAGCAACATCTAGGCACTAATTGAGATCAAGTAATCTAAGAGGCATCGAAAGATACCGGATGGCCGATGACCGAGAAGTTCCAAAGGATCCTGAAGAGGAAGACAAAGGGAAAAGTGTTTACATCGCTGCATGCGCTTGGCCGGGAGGTCGGTTCAACCGGCTAAACAGCAAAAAAGTACCTGGTGAACATGAACAGGAAGCGGAAGTCACGTCCACTGGTTTCGTAGCAGCAGGCAACGACGCAGCGGCAGCCGCTAAATAAGATCTCGATTTTCCCGGCTCCTATCTCGAACTCGATTTTCCAGGCGAAACGCGACGTGGCGGTGGTGATGGACGACGAGACCTATCTCACATTGGATGGCAACGGCTGGCAGGCTTCGTATTTTACTTCCTTCACGAAGGAAGTGAGCTCCGAGGTGAGGTTCATTTCACGCACCAAGTTCCCCAAGAAGGTGCTGCTGTGGTTGACAATCAGCGAGAAGAGGATGTCAAAGCCGCTCTTCTTTCGCTTCGCCAGAAGTTGCGTCGTTCATCAAGAAATACAATAAAAGCGAAGATGCGGTGTCCTGGCCGGGTCTGGCGTCGGCCCACTACTCGAAGCGATCGTTGGAGGAGATGGACCGGCTGAATATCGATGTGGTACCCAAGTCGACGATCCCGCCCAACGTCCTCCAGCTGCGTCCCATCGAGAATTTCTGGGCCAACCTGACGCGTAAGATCTACTCCAACAATTTTGTCGCGAAAACTGAAAAGGAATTGATAAATAAAACGAAAAAAGAACTCAAAAACATGTCTACACGCATGTTTTCGTCCGCCATGGCGAATGCTCTTGTAAACTGCCGGAAGGCCGCTTGCAAGGGCGCACAGTGGTCGGAAAAGCCTTTTTTCACAGCGAAATTAATAACTCCTAAGGGTTACGTTTCCGAATCATGGTGTCTTCTACAAAGTTATATCTGAACAAGTTATCCATCTAATGGTGATAATTTGGTAGTTCCAAACTTTACCACTAGGGCAGCGCTGTTGCTAACTTTTGAACGAAACACAATAGAAGGGTGAATTTAAAAGCAAGTTTATAGAAAATATAATTTCAAGCACTTTTGTTGACAATTTCATTTTTCTATCTCTTCATTCGGCCATGATAGAGCTATTTTTCTGCTTTATGTCAGGGTGTCTCTAAAAAACGCGTTTTTTTATTATAACTTTTTGTTTCCCATTTTAGGATTAAGACATTTTTAATGAAACATTACATTTCTTGGTTTAATCAGCAAATCACTTAAGCATATCGAGTAGTCAACATTTGGCATACGTAAGCGCAATTACTTCATTGGTGCAACTTTTACTTGTTGCAGGTGTCAAATCAAGGATCGGAAGAAGCACCTGCAAATGTTACAGCAATTATTAAGAAATTCAGAACGCACAAAACGGTTACTGATTTGCCGAGATCTGGACGAAAACAAGGCGCCAGTGACTCCAAATTAGAAATTGACCCACTTTAGGACATTGATCATTAAGAACAAATCGATTTCTAGGCGTGATTTGGCCAACATGACAGGAACTTCGTATGGAATGATCCAAACATACGGTGATGTGACCTCAAAACATATCAAAAACAGAAAATCGCCAAACAATGTTCCAAACAGAAAGAAACTGCCAGAAAAAAAATCGCGGAGGCTCTAGGATCGAATTTTGAAGAACGATGATCCGGGCATATTAATGGATGACGAAACTTACGTTAAGGAAGATTCCAAAACTCTTCCTGGCCCGCAATATTACTGGAAAGTCATTGCTAAGGATGTGTCTGACTCGGAGAAGTTCGTTCAAGTTGAGAGGTCCGGACAAAAAGTGCTTGTTTGGCAGGCGATTTGCAGTTGTGGTTTACGTTCACCCAGTTTTTTATTGAATAGTACCTATCAACACCATATCAACACCAAAGTATACCGGACAAAGTGGTTACAGAAGCGGATTTTACCCTTGAACAAACAGCACACAACTCCACCACTGTTCTGGCCGACGATTGAATGGTTGGAGGAAAACCATATCGATTAAGTGGAAAAGGACATCAACCCACCAAACTGTCCGTAGCTCCACCTGATTGAGTGTTATTGGGCAAATGTCATGGAATTCCTGCAAAAGAATGGCAAGGTTGTTCAAAACATGGACTAGTTAAAAAGAATTTGGAAAACTGCAACGGAGAAATGTAGTCGGGCTACTATGCAGAAATTTATGAGTGGAGTAAAACGCAAAATCCGTGTGTACGTCAGGAATGCGCTTTCCGTCTGAGTTTCATATCAAAATGCACTTTGAGCATCCCATACAGAAATAAATGATTGATGTGTTTTACGCCAAAGAGTATTTGAAACTACTTTTCGATTAACTTCCTATTATTATCAACAGAATTATCCAGAACGGCTTGAACGGGTTTCATTAAAGCGCCATACTTCTTAAAGGAAGGTAACTAAAGCCTGTCCACGTTAAGTTTCAGACCCCAAAATAATAGCAGCAAATAAAAATTACACATAATTCAACAAAACCGATTGTGTGTTTCATAAAAATTGCGTTATATCTACTTAAGAAACAAATGCTTAGGATGTAAATCCATCTCTCTGTAAAATTCTCGAACATCCTGTGGCACACCCGTCATCAGGCTCCGTACGGTATCCTCAGATACGCCCGTCGTGACGATTCTCCAACTTCTCTTAAAATCATCGGTACCATTTACTTGCTTCTCAGTTTCAAAGAGTTTCCGCTTAACTAGAGCCCAGTACCTCTCTATTTGGCGAAGTTCTGGACAGTTTGGGGGATTGGTATTTTTGGCACATATTTGACCCCTTGTACCCCCTTATACCATTCCAGGACGGATTTCGCATAGTTACAAGATGACAAATCGGACCAGAGCTTCGCTGGAAAGACGTGTTTCTGATAAATGGTAGCAACCGCTTTTGCACACATTCTTTTTCGTACACATCCTTGTTGATTGTGCCGGTAGAGACGAAACTTTTAGATTTTCGACCACAACTACACATAGCTTGCTAAATCAGATACTTCTTCATGAAATTGGACACCTTCTTTGTCCGGAAATGCTCGGCAATGGCGTTTCTTTTGCATTGCGGTGTAAAAAGCCTGGCCCGGAAGCTGTTTAAGTCTTCGAGTATGTAGGTTTTGTCGTCCATTTTGATACAAGAATATGTTTGCAAAAAATTGGTGTAAAGCTCCTTAGTACGGTTTTTTGCAGTGAAATTTAGCTCATCACGGTTGGGCACCTTGTTCACTTTTGCAACCACGTTTTTAACAGAAAAGAAAGTCGATGAAGAGAATCCACCAGCGACGACAGGCCATATCTAGAGTTTTTTTTTTTCATTAGGGCGAATCTGCAATTGAGAGACTCTCTTTGATTACTTTCTCTTTCATTCATATTCCATTCAGCGTTACGTTTTTCATTCAACTATTTGTAGAGTATGGTAGTCAGCACTGTTGTGTTTCTATCTGTACTAGAGAATCCCTCAAAAGATTTATAATGGCGCTGTACTAAATGAAAGAGAGCGAGAGAGAAGAGAGCCTCTCATTGTTAGATTCGCCCTTTTGAAAAAAAATCCTAGATATATTTAAACATTACGGGAGATATATGATTTGTTGCGCACTTATTTACCAGCGAGAATAGTAACGCTTGCAATCCCGGAAAAAAAGAAGAGCGGCTTTGACATCCCCTTCTCACTGTTTGTTAGCCATAAGAGAACTTTCTTCGGAAATTTCGTGTAGGAGTCGTACTTCACGTCACAGTTTACCTCCTTTTTGGGGGACATTGAATTGCCAATTCGCTACTAGTGATTGCCACCTAGGTACGCCATTTTCGTCCATGATCACAACCACGTTGCTCTTCGCAGGGAAGACATCTTCGACGAACACCTTCAGCCGCTGCTTTTGAGTGGTCGCTCGCTTGCTCTACTACCGCTTCCTCATAGTCGTACCGACCTCCCGGCCCGAGGTGCAGAAGGATTTCGCCAACTTACCTTCCGTCTTCCGCTTCAGCGCTTGCAGCACCTTCCGGTTACGCAAAACCGTCGGACGGCTGTAACCTGGTATGCGCTCGATGCTCTCAACTTCATCCGCCAAATTTGGTTCCATTTGCTGGATTAGTTTTCGAGTAATGCAGAAATTTGTGTTTCAATTGTTTGAGAGCTTCCACTCAAGATCTTCTCAGCAAAACCCGCACACAACACGCCGATCGGTTCAGTAATTTACGAATCCATAAGGGTAGGACAGGCAGACTGACAAATATTCATTTTTATATATAACAAAATCCTGCCTCCAAAAACCTCCACATGCCAAATGTGGTTTCATTTGCCCGAATGGTTCTTGAGAGAAACTTTTGTTTCATTTGTCTTTTAGCCCACCCCCCCCCCTCTCCTCCCTCCCCCTTCAAGGGGATGGAGGGGTGTTGAACTACCATAGAAACATTTCTAGCCTCCAAGAACCTCGACATGCCAAATTTGGTTCCTTTTTCTTGATTTGTTCTCCAGTTAAGCAGAAATTTGTGTTTCATTTGTATGGAAGCCCCCCTCTTCCAGACGAAGAGGAGTTTCAAACCACCTTAAAACATTTCTCGCCTTCAAAAACTCGTTAACGACAAATTTGGCTCCAATTGCTTGATTAGTTCTCGATTTATGTAGATCTCAAACTATCATAAGAACCTTCCCCGGCTCCAAAAATCTCTGGATACAAATTTTCACACCAATCGGTTCAGAAGTTTCTGAGTCTATAAGGCTTAAACAGACATAAATTCATTTTTATAAACACAGGTTCACCAGTAAACCCATCACCAGGTCGTAGTATAACTGTAATGAAAATTCGGTGAACTTTTTTTAATGCAACGATTAAAAGAGGCAAAGAGAGCAAATATTCGAGAAGGCAACATATTTTTTTCTTATTATTACATAGAATCGAGCTTTTGGCAACTGCTTCCGAAGGTTGAAATTCGAATAACTTTTGGAAGAATCAACATGTTCTCCATAAGATTTGTTCGTACCGATTGCAGTACTTTTATTCTCCAAATGTTTGATTTCTAAGATCTCGCTTACTTTTGAAAAGGGCGTATTTTCTGATCGATTTTCTTCTTTGATTACGGCGGCTGCAAAAGCAATTTGTATGGAATCAACGTACAAGCTAACAACGCCTGCTATTAATCTAAGCTATTAGCAGAGCCACAAATGTAATGTATTAGCCGAGTTAAACCAAAGAGAACCGATGAACTCAAATATGCCCTATTCAAATTTTACACGATAAATTACCACACTGAAAAAAATCATGCAGTAAAACCTACCATTTTACCCGACTATGCCCATTTTCAAAACTACCATGAAATTTTAATCAAATTTACTATGGTCTATGGTACATCCTTCAACATTTGTGGTATATTTAACAGACCTCATTTCAACCCCACCATGGTTGACTTCAATCGCAGGCATGGTAAAATCAAACGCATTTATAATCAGGTGAAAAATGTGGTTTGTGCTTAATTTAACCCTCGAAATGGTTGTTTCTATAGCGGACTCTATTTTGTGGGCTGGAACAAAGGGCGAACGAAACTTCATCGATATCTCTTCATCAACTTCCCATCGTTCAAAATCAGGTGACTAGAAGATGGTTTGACTGCATTTTTTCACCTCAGGACGAACGTTTCTATCACTATCTAGCATTCATTCACTGAGATGTCTGTAAGTCGAGGATATACTATCGGTCAAAAGAGTTGCTTTTTCTAGTGTAATATGAAGGAATTTTCTCACGTTTACTAGTGATAGTTTGATTACGTGCTTTTAATGTGTTAGTTTGCATTTTACTAGTGTTCTTAATGAAAAAAATGGTTCTTGTCGAATTATTTCTAAAGAGATTATTTTGGCAATATATTGATATTCATACTTTGTTTGATTTGTTTGATAGTTGGACAGTTTACCATTTAGACAAAGTTCTTTTTAATATTTAACACTCTTCCCCTCTCTTCATATTCTCTCTGTTATTGACGAAAAAGAATCCCGATAAAAAGAATCAATATATGTTCCTTAGGAACTAATGCCGTGATAAAGCTTCGAAATTCAATGTTTGTATCAATTTGGAATCGCGCAAATCTGGCACAAATTGGCACAGCCACCTTCGATTCATGAGAAAGTATGGGAAAGATGTCAAGAAAGATGTCAGATTCTTTAGTATGGGAAAGATGTCAAGAATGCATTAAAAAAATGCAATCATTTCGGATGGTGATGAAAAAATTGCAGCAAAAGACAATTCGATAGATCAAATTTTCCTAAAATCCTACGTTTGATGTAGAAGGAGATGTTCACTTATCACCATGAGGCACCAAGAGTGCATATTAATGTTTTTTGCTGGAATGATAGATATGCAGAGAAAGTATTGAAAGTTCCATCAGTGTACGGCAGGTAGGAAATCAAACAAATGTTTTTTTTTTTTTTGAAAGTTGAGCGAAAGGGCATGTATCCAATGGTACTCGAACCATGGACGTCAATCTTTGCCTAACATCCCACTGCGGGGTATGTTGTAGCAACGGAACAAGTCCGCCACTTCAACAGGCAAAAATTGACGTATGGAAAGACGCTCATGTACCACTGTGGCTTGTGATAGTTATTCTAGCGATCTATTGTGTGCACTCTGTTTATTGATGCGCACATGGAAGACGAACTCTCTCCTTTTTTGGAATTGTTTTGATTCGCAACGACTGAGATCACTTTTATCACATATGATTCGGAAAAGGCAATTTTGCCCATCTTGATCCACAAAGCATTTCATGAAGTAAACGAAGCCGTGATGTTAATGTGTGCGAGTGACTGACTGCACACAGGTTGCTCGCAACAAGTTCATCACTGTACTACTTAGTGCCTCGATAACACTGGTCAACCGTGATTTTTAAACCCAGTGTTCCATGCTAGTTTCCGTTAGCTTAGTCGCAAAACACCGAATGTCGTATTTTGACCTCATGCGATTTGCATTTGTCTTTACAAATTGGCATCAAAAATTGAAAATTGGATATATTTGGAGAACCACTCATATAGCTGCCTCAGGTTAAATTTAAATGCTCCAAAAGGAATATTTTAAAGTTTTTAGACTTAAGTAAACAATTTTACAGAAGTGAATCCGAATTCACCAGAAAAAGTTATGACCGTCGAAAGGCAACACATTTTCGCAAAAAACAGCGAAGTACAGTAAACTCCCCGGAATTCGCGAATTCCCTTGATGGTGGTCTCAAATGAAAGATGGTCATTGACCTTCGTTGTTTCATGAGATAACAGCTCATCTCCGTATAAAGGAAGTTACTTCTTTTCGCAAAGTCGTTTAGTAGACCAAGTTCAGAATTATCTCTCTCCGCGCTGCTAGTGCTTTATTGATGTAAATTTATTGACTTTATTCAGATTATAGAGATTATAGAGATATAGCAAGATAGCTAGTGTTCATGAGAACTTTTTGTAATATCTCTATGTTGATTTCTAGATCATGTATGAATTTATTATTTTCAGGAAATTTTTTCAAGTAATCATGGTCCTCCAGGTGGTCGACTTCATAATTCAGAATTAGTTCACTGCGTGGCACTGATCTGCCTGTGTAATGTAATAATTGTTTATCGCTCGTACACATGAGAGGCTGATTACCCGATTATTAGTATTTTTGGTACGTTCTTCAAACAACTTCGGGATACTCCTTCAGAGAAGTTCTTCACAAAACTTCGGGAAAGTCCTTTAGAGAACTTCATGAGAGTTCTTCAGAGAACTTCATGGAAGTTCTGTAGAGAACTTCAGGGAAGTTCTTCAGAGAACTTTAGGGAAGTTTTTCAGATAATTTTATGGAAGTTCTTCAGAGAGCTTCAGGGAAGTTCTGCAGCGAACTTCACGAAAAATCTTCAGAGAACTTCAGGAAAGTTCTTAAGAGAACTTCAGGGAAGTTCTTAAGAGAACTTCAGGGAAGTTCTGCAGAGAGCTTCAGTGAAATTCTGCAGAAAATATCAGGGAAGCCATTCAGAGAACTTCAGGGAAGTTCTTCAGAAAACTTCATGGAAGTTCTGAAGAGAACTTCAGGGAATTTCTGCAGAGAACTTCAGGCAAGTTCTTCAGAGAACTTTATCTTCACAGAGCTTCAGGGAAGTTCTGCAGAGAAATTCAGGGCAGTACTGCAGAGAACTTCAGGGAAGTTGGGCAGATAATTTCATTGAAGTTCTTCAGAGAACTTCAGGGACACTTTGCAGAGAGTTTCAGGGAAATTCTTCAGAGAACTTCAGGGGAAGTTTGCAGAGAACTTCAGGGAAATTCTTCAGAGATTTTTAAGGTAGTTTTTCAAAGAACTTCATTGAATTGAACTTCAGGGAAGCTCTTCAGAAAACATCAGGAAATTCTTCAGAGAGCTTTACGGAAGTTCTTCAGAAAACTTTAGGGAAGTTTTTCAAAGAACTTCATAGAAGTTCTTCTGAGAACTTCAGGGATGTTCTGCAAAGGACTTCAGAGAAGTTTGTCAAAGAGCTTCAAGGGGGTTCTTCAGAGATCATCAGAGAAATTCTGCAGAAAACTTCAGGGAAGTTCTGTAAAGAACTTCATAGACATTTTTCAATGAACTTCAGGGATGTTTTGCAGAGAAATCCTGGAAAGTTCTACATAGAATTTTAGGGAAGTTTTGACAAGAAATTCAGGGAAGTTCTCCAGAACACTTCAGGGAAATTCTTCAGAAATCATCAGGGAACTTCAGGAGAATTCTGCAAAAAACCCCAGTGAAGTTCTTCAGAGAACTTCAGGGAATTTCTGCTGAGAATTCCAGAGAAGTTTCGCTTCAGAACTTCAGAAAACATCAGCGACTCATGGAAGTTCTGCAAAGAACTTCAAGAAATCTCTGCAGAGAACTTCAGGGAAGTGCTGCAAAGAGTTTCAGGGAAGTTCTGCAGAGAACTTTAGAAGGGTTCTGCAGGGAACTTCATGGATGTTCTTTAGAGAACTTTATGCAAGTTCTGCAGAGAATATCAGGAAAGTTCTGCAGAGAGCTCCATGGAAGTTCATCATAATACTTCTGAGAAGTTCTGCAGAAAACTTCAGGGAAGCTTCACAGATAACTTCAGGGAAGTTCTGCCGAGAATTTCAGGGAAATTCTTCAGAGAACTTCAGAGAACATCAGCGACTCCTGCAAAAAACTTCAGGAAATCTCTGCAGAGAACTTCAGGGAAGTGCTGCAAAGATTTTCAGGGAAGTTCTGCAGAGAACTTCAGGAGGGTTTTGCAGAGAACTTCATGGATGTTCTTTAGAGAACTTTATGCAAGTTCTGCAGAGAACTTTATGGAAGCTCTGCAGAGAACATCACGAAAGTTGTGCAGAGAACTCCAAGGAAGTTCATCATAATACTTCAGGGAAGTTCTGCCGAGAATTTCAGGGCAGCTTCACAGATAACTTCAGCGCAGTTCTTCAGCAAACTTCGTATCTCAATGAAACTTCTTGACTAGTTCTCAAATGAGTCATCATCGGACCTTATCCTCCCACTCATCTTATCTCTAGCATAACACTTGTTGCAATTCGGTTGAATTTACTTCATTATGACTTAATTAGGTCACTATCAAGTAGCTACAACTTATTATGACTGTTTGCTGTTGCTTGGGATACTTATAAAATTCACAACCTCAAAAACAAGTTTAAACTCTTGATAAATTAACCAAAAACCGAAGGAAGCTGCTCATCAAACACGGCTCGAACGTCTTCGCTATTTTGTAAATCAGTGAGGAGTTGATAGAAAACCTCGGGATGATAAGTTCTTTGGCATTGTCATCAAAAAATCTTGGCAGTTTCCATTCCTCAATAACTATTTTCGGTGCATCAATATTCCCACCTACCTGAGCAGATCGAAAGATTGGAAACGTAAATGAACTAACATTTATGATAGTATGAAATATTAATTTTATAAAGCATAATTTCAGCTAGAACTTCTAAGTTTTGCGAATGTGCAAGATGGTGAGAGGTGCCATGAACGGGCAAAATTTGAATAAATGATCCATTTATTCTAGAAATAGTACATGTTGGCTATAGAAGTTAGCAGAAAAATAAGTAGATTGAGCTAAGGATGTAAAAATATAGAACTTTACCCTGCACGAGTATCCTATTTGTTTATCAAATAAACTTTCCATTTCTTTACTGAACGTTTGATATCTACTGTGGCTTATTTATTACAATTGGTTTCTGAAACTATTGACAGTTAATACATCTCACGATCTTCTTTCCAAACCTTCTATTTCAAATACTCAGCACCAAAGTAGCAAATAAAGAAAAAGAAAACACATGAACTACTCACATCCTCAAGCAATTCTCACGAACTTGGCGACTTTTTGACTTCTCTCAAAAAACGAGACCAAAAGTGCACATGCTGAAAGTAAGGAACTGACATAATCATCATAAACGATTGCACCCACCCGATCATTCCGAGGCCCCATTATGCACACATTTCCCAACCCGAAAGGCAACTAGCGAAAGAGATGTGTCGCCTTCGTTGCAGCTTCCATAATGTTTGTATGCTAATTTAATGTTTCTTCCCCCCCCACCCCCCCCCCCCCCGTTAAGCCCTCTGCTGCTCGAGAAGTGCGGTGTTTGCTTACTGCCTAGCTGTTTGCTCGCACACCCCGGGAAGACATTCGAGAGGCTGCGTCTTCTTCGACTCAACGCTGTCGAAGAGGAACCTCTCCCCCCACCCCACCCCACTGCACCGCTCGTCGCTGACTTCGGGGCTTAATTCAACAGGCGCGCGCGAAATTCAATCAGCATCGTTTAGAATGACTTAACTTTTCAACCGAGTTCGCCACGACATCCTTCATTCTTCGTTTATCGCACATGGGAAATCAATTTTCGATGCTTTAATTTGACGAGAAATTGTCATCGGGATTGAATTCTCCTGCCAAACAATGAAGGCTTTATAGTTTTGCTTCGCTCTTGGCCGGGTCTTCGTCGGGGCGCAAATTGAAAAGTTCACGATGACAGGTCGTGAACCGTGACTGAGATAAAGCTCGCTGGTTCGCATATGGAGGTCCTTCCGCGGAGAATGTCCCAAGTAAATTGGATGTATGCTGTGGATCGGTGCAGCTGGGAGTGGTGCGAAATTTAAGTTCAACTGGCAGCGGGTTCGGGAGAAAAAAATTACGGACTAGAAGCTACCTGCCCGGAGATGCTATCAAACTGCACGGAGCGCATAAAATAGGGCGCAATTCGTGAGCTATGATTTACTGCGAGTAGGTTCCCATGCGTTCCTCAACCCACATCCAGCGCAAAGTGTGTCTCGCTAAGTGAAAAATGATACCTTAGCTCCCATTGGGATCGAATCCGCAAATTGCTACGAGCCGCCTCCCTAGAATCAACATCGAACCTGCTGTTTAAGCAGAAAGATTTCCTCTTAAAATAGATCAGGCCACTAATTAGAACTTGCTGAATGCGGCAACTCCCCGGCAATAGGAGCATCCAAGTGTAAGCATACATCCAAACAAAACAAGC
The DNA here is from genome assembly GCA_034211315.2 of Aedes japonicus. Lineage (NCBI taxonomy): Eukaryota > Metazoa > Arthropoda > Insecta > Diptera > Culicidae > Aedes > Aedes japonicus. The sequence continues at coordinate 20,661 of JASCZW010004944.1, forward strand.
CAACCAACCGAGCGGACTGGATCGAAATCACGTTTTCTTCGGGGAACACGTTCTTCCCAGCCGGCGAGACAGCCATTCTGCCAGTTCAGAAGGGCCTCATTGTTGCTCTTACGTTACCCGATTCGTGCGGGTTCATATTTTTATCCCCCCCCCCCCCATCGCCTCCCACCGATCTGCCTTCCCGCTCCGAAGGGTGCAGCTTTCAATGCACTGGACTTTATAAAATTTTTATTATTATATCTTGTCTTGTTAATCATGTCTCACGCAGAATAATCGTGCGCAAACTAATGTTTTTTGTCGTGAATCCCTGTCTCGTCGTTGGAAAATACACGCTCTCACTCTCTCCGCGGGGCTGGCTCTCGACTCGAAAGCGTTCTGCCGGCATGGGCCAGCATACTGAACCGAATAGGACAAAACTTTGGCAAAATGTTTTCTTCTTGTTTTTTTTTTAAATTTCTTCTCGATGGTTTGGATAAGAGGACAATATCATACAGAACATGTTTCTAATTTGTTGAGATTTTGAACTGTTCCGTATTTGTTGACGACACATGACGAGAACTTGCTCTGATTAAAACACAATCGATCGTGACCAGCTTTGGCAGCCCAAGCAACATAACTTGTTTCAATAATAACTTCAATACTACCATTCAAATGCCCTCCGCTCGTTTACAATCTCGTATCTTTCAATTTCAAACCCTGCCGTTGCCCTGTACGGAACTATCAATACACTTTCTCTTCATGTCTATTCGTTCTAGCAATAAAATTACTGTCCGTTCCTAGCGCTTCGCATGCAGATGAGAAATTATCTGCTTCTGCAAACTTCATCAAATAAACAGCCAAAATAACAAAAGTAATAACAAGTTTATATTCGTTGGTTATCATAATATTAACTCGTTTTGTTAGCATCGAGTTAATTTTGAAAACAAATTTTGTGATATGAACAAATTTATTGAGATAATACCAAATTATGCTATTAACATGATATCAAATTCATACACTAATAACTGAAGTAGTACTTCTGGTAAGAAACTCAATTTCATATCCATCACATGCTGGTAATATTCAGCATTCGTCAGCATGCTGGTAGAATTCAGTAACGCTCGTCAAAAATTGTCTTTAAAAATAAATAACAGATGATAACAAAATTTGTCGATATTGATATCTATATTTGTCATACGATAACAGATGAGTTCAAAATGATATCTGAGATAACAAAACTTGTTACTTATTTGATATCAGTTTGTTATTTTACTTTGCTAGAGTGGGTCTCAAATGATATATGGGCATTAACCTTTGTTCATTTCATCAGAAAATATCTCGCGGTCCTTCGTATATTGGATGTTACTTATTTGAACAAAGTGGTTCAGTAGACCAAGGTATCCTGATGACCTTAAAAGTTCTGAATTATCTCACTACGTGGCGCCAGTGTGCATGTAAACTTACTTTATAACCCGAATCTCGAGATCCTTGACATATCGCATGTTGGCGTCTTTGACAAAGATGTATGGTTGAGTGAGGCCTTTCAAATGGTGTAAACATTAGTTCAGAGCGAGTCCGCTATGAGGAGCTAGCGTAGATGGGAACTTTTTGTAATATCTGTATTTTGATTTCTAGATCTTGTATTGTTTTCAAGAAATTTGAAATCGACTCATAATTCAGAATTATTTCACTGCGTGACACTGGTCTGCCTGTGAACTATATAATGAATGTTTATCACTAGTACATAATAGAGGCTCATAACCCCAATATTGGTATTTTTGGTACGTTCTTCTGACTCCTTCAGAGGAGTGTTTCACAGAACTTCGGGTAAGCCATGGAAGTGAATTTCATGGAAGTTCTGCAGGGACGTTCTTCGAAAAACTTCATGAAAATATTTAGGAAACTTCAGGAAAGTTATTCAGAGAAAAACAGTGAAGTTTTGCAGAGAACTTCGGAGAAATTCTTTAGAGAACTTCATGGAAGGTCTTCAGAAATTATCAGGAAAGTCTTTCAGAGAACTTCAGGGAAGTTTTTCAGAGAGCTTCAGGGAAGTCTTTCAGATAACTTCAGAGAGATTTTTAGAGAACTTCAGGGAAATACTTCAGAGAACATCAAAGAAATTCTGCAGAAAATTTCATGGAAGTTCTGCAGAGAACTTCAGGTAAGCTTCGCAGTTGTCTAGGGTAGTTGTGCAGAGAATTTCACGGAAGTTCTTGAGATAACTTCAGGGAATTTGTTCAGCGAACTTAATGCAAGGACTGCTGAGAACTACAGGGAAATTCTGCAAAAAAATCATGGAAGTTCTGCAGAGTACTTCAGGTAACTTCGGCAGAAAATGTCATGGATGTTCTTCAGAGAACTTCAGGGAAGTTTCGCAGACAACTTAAGGGTAGTTCTGCAGAGAACTTAACGGAAGTTCTTGAGAAAGCTTCAGAGAAATTCAGAGAAAAAACTTAATGGAAGTACTACAGGGAACTTCAGGGAAGTGCTACAAAGAATTTCAGAAAAGTTCTTCAGAGAGCTTCAGGGAAGTTCTTTATAGAACTTCATGGAAGTTCTTGAGATAACCTCAGGGGAGTTCTTTAGAGAACTTATTGGAAGTTTTGAAGAGAACTGCAGGGCAATTCTGCAGAGAGCTTTAGCGAAATTCTGCAGAGAACTTCAAGGAAAGTTCTGCAGATACCTTTGTAACCGGCGATTTCGGTTCCAATTATAATTTTAAAGAATGTAAATAGATAATCAAAAATAAGATTCAAAATAAGTTCAAAAAATAGTAAAATTTTACCCTTTAAAAACTTAAAAGCTACTATAAAATAATTATTTACTATATACAACATGCATTTGAATGAAAACACCTTAAATAAATCACTACTCTAGCTTAGAAAATTTATATTAAAACACCTAAGATAAATTTTGAATTTTAATACAAAATATCTTAAACGCATAGGCTTGTACCACAGTAGATATCTACAACACCAATACTAACACAAATCTGTATGGTGTCAACAACGCAATCTATGGAAAAACTCCCAAAAAAGAGGGCAACTGGCCAACTCTGGTTGGGAAACTCGTCCCCTTTCGCACGAACCATAGGCCTCATCAGTTCTTAGTTCAAGTACCAAAAAGTTCTCAAAAGTAAAGTGAGGAGAAAATACCACGGATATTAAATTCATTAAAATCCGCAGTGCGAGAAAGCGCGTAGTGAGCGAAGTTCTTCCCAGGTAATTATCGCCGCTTTTCCCCAATACCAGTTGCCAGTAGCCGAACTATCCCCTAATTTGTACCATGTGGATTCATTTTTATCAACCCAGAACCCCAATCGCAGTGGGACCGCTGTGCCGCTGCGGATTTATTATTTATTTGATAAAGCCAGATTTGGGCGATCACCACCGCAACTATTTTTCGAATACTCCCGCCCGGAGTTGGTTGCTGCTACGTGAGGAAAGAAAAGCAGAACGGCCGCACCATACATTTGGGCCCTACACTTTTCACCTCACACACAAAATTCGTAAGTAAATTAATAAAACAACTGTATATATTAGGTTAGGGAAAAATAGGTTCAGGTGTTAGATTTAGGTTAAAAATATATATTTTCTAAGTTATGAATTCCCGTAAAATTGAGTTAAAATTGAATTGTTGTAAATAGTAGGTTAATAAATTTTCTAATTTGCATATACCCTGAGAACAATAGTGGCTTTTCTCTAAGGGGAAGTTCTTCATAGAACTTCATGGAAGTTCTTGAGATAACCTCAAGGCAGTTTTTCAGAGAACAAAATGGAAATTTTGCAGAGAACATCAGGGAAATTGTGCAGAGAACTTTAGGGAAATTCTGCAGAAAATTTCGTGGAAGCTCTGCATAGAACTTGAGGGAAATTCTAAAGAGAACTTCAGAGAAGCCTTTCAGAGAACTTCAGGGAAATTCTACAGAAAACTTCAGGGAAGCTTTTCAGAGAACTTCAGGGAAGTTTTACATAGAATTTCAAGGAAATTCTTTAGAGAAATTCGTGGGAATTTTTCAGAGAATTTCCTGGAAGTTCTCCAGAGAACTTCAGGGTTGTCCATCAAAGAACTTCAGGGAAATCTTTCAAAGAACCTCAGGGATGTTTTGCAGAGAACTCTTGGAAAGTTCTGACGAGAACTTCAGGAAAATTCTGCAGAGATCTTCGGGAAGATAGCTTCCAGAATTTCTTTAGAGAAACTCAGGGAAATATTTCAAAGAAGATTGAGTAAATTCTGTAGTAAATTTCATGGTAGCTCGGCAGGAATTTGTTGAGCAGGATATTGTACTTATAGAGACAACAAGCAACCAAACAGAACGTTGAAGCAAAGTTTCGTCACCAAAACTCGAGCTCGGATATTGTACCAGCAGGTTTGACGAAGTTCCAAGGATGCCTGCTCATCAACGATAAAACCTACGTCAAAATGTCTTTCGGACAGCTTCCTGGCCAAAAATTCTACATGGCGACGGCACGAGAAGATGTTCCTGCGATGTTTAAGTTTGCTTTTATCGACAAATTTGCCAAAAAACTGATGATTTGGCTAGGGATATGCAGCTGTGGAGCAAAGATCAAAGTGTTCGTGATGAATGAGACGATGGACTCGAAGCTGTACAAGGAAGAATGCCTCAAAAACCGCGTACTACCTTTCATTAAAGCCCATACAGGTCCCGTGAAGTTTTGACCAGATTTGGCTAGTTGCCACTACAGCCGGGAAGTCATCCAGTGGTACTGCGACAATAACGTAGATTTCATCGATTAAGGAGTGTATCGAAAAGTAGTTTTAAACTTCCAAATAATAAAATAGGCATGAAAACATGGTTAAAATTAACATACTATTTCAGTTTATTATAGCTTAACATGTTTACAAAAGATCCAAACGGAAAAACTAGTCATCATGTTCATTTCTGTAGAATGCCCGTACCTTTGATTTGACACCTGCCATCAAATTCTGCACAGTGACCTTTGTGCACTTCCTGGATGCCGCTGCCCAATTTTTCTTAAAATCGGTCATGTTTTGGGACACTGTACCATCCTTCTTAAATATACGCTTGACTATTGCCCAATAGCGTTCGATCGGTCGCAACTGGGGACAGTTTGGTGGGTTGATGTCTTTTTCTACGAACTTGATGTTATTCTCCGTCAGCCACTGTAGAGTGGATTTGGCGTAATGTGCCGATGCCAAATCTGGCCAGAAGAGAGGAGGGGACTGGTGCTTTCTATACAATGGTAGCAACCTGTTCTTCAAACATTCCTTTTGATAAATCTCAGCATTTATAGTTCCTTTGTATAGAAAATTGAAGAACGCAAGCCACATGTGCAAATAGCTTGCCAAATGAGCACCTTCTGACCGAATTTCTCCATCGCAACAGTCGTATCTGTGGTTGGCACACGTTCCCAACAGATTTAGTATAAAACTGCGGCCCCGGTAGCGTTCTTGAATCTTCTTTAACGTATGTTTCGTCATCCATCAAAATGCACTGGTCGACATTGTCCAAAATGCAGCTGTACAGCTTTCGAGCCCTGGTTTTGGCACGAGACTTTTGTTCCGGAGTTTGTTTGGGCACTTTCTGCTTTTTGTACGTCTTCAAGTCATTCCTGCGCTTGATTCGTTGAATCATTCCGATGCTGGTCCTGAACTTCTTGGCTAGATCGCGAGTAGAGGCAGATTTGTTCCGTTGAATATAATCCACAACTTTTTGGTCCAAATCGGGGTTGCTGGAGCCGGGTTTCCGGCCACTTCTTGGTAAATCCTTGAGGGAGCACTCCTTACCAAACTTTTCGATGATGCGTTTTACACTTGCCGGGTGAACATTTACTCTTTTCGCAATCTGGTTGTAAGTAACACCCTTTTCGGTGCACCAAGTGTGCAGAATTTTCTTTTTAGTCTCAAATTCAATTCGCGACATTTTGAATACAACTTTATCAACGGAAATGAATGAACCGAATAATCATTTTTGACATGTAAACAAAGCAAATGGCGCTTACACGCTAAAAATATATACAGTAGTTTATGCGTAATAACGCATCGAATGTTTATAACTACTTTTCGATACACTCCTTATAACATAAAACCACATAACTGCCCGCAGCTCCGGCCATCGAGAGATTTTTGGCAATAATGAAGCGGAAGCTTAGGAAAAGTGGAAAAACGGCTCAGGACGCGACTCAGATGACCAAAATGTGGAACAAATGTGCCAAGGAAGTTGACTCCGGAGGTATGCAGCGTTTGATGGGAGGAATAAAGAAGAAAGTGCGAATTTTCATTAGAAACGAAGAGAAATGATTTGTATTCTTATATTTAGTAAGTACAGTGAGTTAACTTTGTTTTGATGTATTAAACATATTAGTACGTCAATCCGTTACCGAGATATAGTTGATTTTATGATTCCGGATTCTAAATGGGCATAGCTATATATGGGATTAAAAAATCACTTATACTTTGAAAAATTGCAGAGAGCGCAATTTCTGTCCAATCTTCATGAAATTTTGCAAAAAGAAAAATCAAATAGTGTACAAAAATGCTAAAAAATATTCATTGCAAAATAAGGAAGGTAATTTTACAATTTTTTCCCGCCTCAATGTGCGTCGGTTCGTATTCGAGAATATAATGAGCTGTTTCACGGAAATGACATATCAAAATTATTAGTTTCATGATTTTCTGATTTAAAAAATCCCATAACTTATGAGATTTATTAAATATTTATAAAATTTTGTTAAAAAATTGAGTTTTCGTTATCTATTAATTTATAATTGATTTCTTTGTTCACTTCTTCATTAATTATTTTCACAATCAATTGAATAAAATTTAAACTGATTATTGAATTCAGGAATTAGGGTTATCTTAAATTATTTACTATGCATACAATTATTTTTATTTTATATTTTTTCAATATTTATATATTTATTTGCTTGATTATTTATAAGAAGATTTATAGAAAGAGATTTAAGAAGTATGATTTATTTTGCGTTTTCTTTTATTACATTATTCAATATTTTATTAATCTTTTTATTTTATTACTTCTTAGCTTCTCATTTTGATTTATTGATGTTTTTAATATTTGTTTATATAATTTATTTTCATAAACAAAGCTATTTATCAATCAATTAGTTGATTATCTCCTTATCTTATATATTTACTGGTTAATTTAGCTTACAATTTATATGTTGATTTTTTCTTCTATTTATTCGTTAATTTATTAATCGCTGAACCCGGTGCGAGTGCTGCTACGCTAGCAACCAAATGAATGAAAATTTAATAGAACTGGCACGTTAATGGTTCTTTTTCCGAATGAGTTTTTTTTCTTGACTAAGAAGGGTTTCAAACTTCTATCAGAGCATACTGTTCATCCGAGATATAACAGATACACATTTTATCGGGGGAAAGGTCTCAAATCACCATAAAATTCATTGCCTTCAAAACACCCCGACATGCCAAGTTTGGCTGCATTTACTTGATTAGTTCTCGAGTTTTGCAGAAATTTGTGTTTCATTTGTATGGGAGCATCTCTTTTGGAAGGAGGAGGGGTATCAAACCATCATAAGAACCGTTCCTGGCCTCAAAAATCCCTGAGAGCAATTTTCACGCCGATCGATTCAGTAGTTTCCGAGTCAGACAGACAGGCAGGCAAAAATTCAGTTATATAAATATATATATATATATATATATATATATATATATATATATATATATATATATACATAAATATATATATATATATATATATATTTAGTTTGCTGTATTTATTTATGTGTGCGTTTCATCGTTAATATTGAGGTATTGATTCAATAATTATAAAATTATAAACCATTGATTTATTTTTGCATATGTTTGTTTATAAATGAAATGAATGACCATGTACAATATGTTTCGATTAATCTCTCTGTGAATTTTCTTTTTTGTGTTGATTTGTGTTGTCTTTCAAAAATATATTCATTTGTTTACCATACATTTATATGTTTTTTTAAGTATTCTTCATTTATTTAATCATTAATTTAAATTTAAATCTGTGGTTTTATTTTATTATATTTTAATTTTTTAATATAATTCATAATTTTTTAATTTTTTTATTTTTTTTCTATATGAATGTTTAAATTTTGAATACAGAAACTCAGAAATAACATAATTTTTATATAAATTTCTGTTTTGTTTTGTCTTTAAATTTACTTATTTTGTGGAATAATTATTTGTCAATTTAATGATTCACTTCAGAATTCATAATTATATTTCAATTAATTTCTGTTTAATTATTTCTTGTTTGTTCTGAGCTTAGTATTGTATACTTATTATTTAATTTTTTATTTACTTTTTCATTCATTCAGATACATGTTTTGTGCATAAGATATTAGTTCAGTATTATATATATTCATTCGTTTCTTGTTATTATTTATTGATTAATTTATTTGATTATTGACTTTTCCATGATTATCTTGGAATTTTCATATTTCTGTGTTCATTTACTAATTAATTTATTAATTTATCGATTCCCTAATTTAACTTTTTTCTCGCTATTGCATTTTGGTGGTAAAACTTTAAAAAAACTCACAGAAACCATGGACTGCTCACAGAATATGGTCACAATCGCTCTGAATTACCGGAACAAATCTGAAATACGTGGAAGACCAATTCTATTGTTGCCGCCAACTTTTTTTTGTTGGGGGCTTAAGCACTAAGTTGGTGCCTAAGGATGCTTTCATTACATCTACAGCCATCAAAAAGCAGCATGGACTAGAAGTGCCAACCTGGACAATACGGAACCGTTTGTGTGATTGTAAATACTGTGCCCGTGCTGCCAGAAAAACAGCATTTGTATCAGAACGGAATCGTAAGAAAGGACTTGCTTTGTTGAGCACTATTTTACCATCGGACATGGCGCGTTTCGTGTTGTTTCGGCTACTATTGCTCGGCAGCGCGAGTTTACTAACGATTATGAATAATAAATATGATGACATCACTTATCAAGGTGAATCCGGACCATCGAGCCTTACCCTACTAACGTAAAATAAAACCTCCTTCAATTGATCTTTGTGGGGATGCATACATACATACATTTATTTGTTCAACATCACATTTAGGATAAGACATCATCAACAATAGAACGCCACAATACTCGGTTTGTGGCTGCCGCTCTCCAACCTCGGTCACGCCCAATGCTCGCCAGATCACGCTCCACCTGGTCCACCCATCTGTGCCCACCGGATCAGTAGCGAACACCAACTTTGCACGGTTGTTGTCCGGCATTCCTGCAACATGCGCTGCCCACCGTATCCTTCCGGCTTTGGCCACCTTCCTTCGTGGTTTATCCTTCACCGCCACACAACGTTCTCATGCACACCGCCGAAGATCGTCCTTAGCACGCGTCGCTCGAAAACTCCGAGTGCTTGCAGGTCCTCCTCGAGCATGGTCCATGTCTCGTGTCCGTAGAGAACCACCGGTCTTATTGGCGTTTTGAACATGGTGCATTTGGTGTGGGGGTGAATCATACTGACATTTCTTCCATATTCCCCCCTGATTTCAAGGACGTGGCCGGTACCGTTATTGATTGTTAAAGAAATTGAGTAACTAAAACGTGTACAGTGAGAAAAGTCAGTGACTCTCAACCCCATTCAGTTTATTCATTATGAAATTTCACTGATTCTGATCAATAACGGAGTAGCAACCATTGATACGTGCACTCAGTCAAGCTAAGAGAATAATTTTAACTGGGCTGTCGTCCGAAATTGTTACGACATGCCGAGCCCATCCCGATTTTAGCGTTGTGTAGAAGAGAAGGTTCTCTCAGCAACTGATGAAATTCGTGGTTCATTCGCCTCCTCCACGTCCATCTGCCATCTACATTCCACCATAGATCGTACCCAACACCTTCCGTTCAAAGAAACCACGGCCACCTTGGTCCTCCTCGAGCAATGTTTCTTGACCATAGAGGACTACCGTGTCTAACTATTGTCTTGTAGATAGTTAACTTTGCAGTTCGGCATACTTTGTTGGATCTTGGTGACCTTTTGAGTACAAAGTAGGCACATTGCCAGCCACCATGCGCCTTTGTATCTCTCTGCTGGTGTCGTTATTGACGGTCACTAATGAACCCAGATACACGAATTCGTCTACCGCCTGGATTTCATCACCACTACGATGAATTATGATAATATATGGCCTAAAATTAAACAGAATAAATTGATATAGTAATTTTGTCAACGATTGAAGTTCCACATTGGCAATTTTCATACAGACCAACCAATTTTGACATTTCCCCAGCCAGAACGTACAAACTCATTTTTGCGGAGTTCAGCTGTGCTTATATCGTCACGTATTTTAAAATTCTATTTGCCAAGCATTAGAACAACGTCAGTTGTCAAACTTATTGAGTTTTGCTTAAAATTTAAACCAGCTGAATTATTTTATAATCTGCAAGAATTATGTATGAAGATGTATGAGCAAACCTTATCGGAAGGCCTTTCTTGTAGCAATAAGTAGGAAAAACGCAATCTGCGTTAGAAGCAACGATGTAAACATATCCGAAGTTGAGAACGATGAATGATGGCAAACAAACGCCAAGCTGTGTTCAATATTCCCTTAAATATCATTCGGTGGTTGCAAAACATGTTCATCCTCAATGCTCTCCCGTCAACAAATTTAACCTCAAAAAAACAGCATCAGCCAGCTAGCCGCCATCGGAACGATTGAGAAATGAGCCAAAGGACACACAAGGAACCTTTCCCAGCTGCATCATACAGCAGCCAACAGCACGAAACACCATCCCCTCCCCCAACCCCCTTCAGAAGGAAAGCATCAAGTGCAAGAAGACGACGAAGAATGGCTATCATCCTTCCACATCTTCAATCTTTTTCGTGACCTCCTTTTTTCCGTAATGCCCCCATCGTCGTCGTCGTCGCAGTTTTCTGGAAGATTTTTCCAACCGCCAGGCATGGCTGATTCCCACGTTCGGTACACATCTAACTGATCCTTGGAAGAATTCATCCCCACCTCAATAGTTGCGAACAATTCACTGTGTAGAGTTTGGAAGGTCCGGTTTTCTTTTTCCACTCGTTAGTTCTTACTTTCCTCGGGAAAAAGTTACATCAAATTTACATTAAAGTCCATCCCGCCAGCGATGAAGAATGCAGGAAGCGAGGTGAGGAGCGGAGCGGAGAAGGGTTTTCAGAGCTCGTTTACATCAATTCGTCATTTTTCATTCCCGCAGTCAGCAGCGCAGCCCGTTTGACGAAAATGAACGTCACCATCTTCAAGCCGGATGATAGGCGACAACTTTGTAGCGCATCACTGCAGATTGAGATGGATTTAAGTTTTGATGCATTTTGAGTTTATTTTTTCCGAGGGAAATTAAGAGCGTCGTCTCGAATATTGATCACTTTGTGATGGAAGGAACATTTTGAAACTACGAACTGGATAAGTCCTTGCCAAAACCAACCCGATGCTCATCAAAATTTAACTCCCAAAACCGAGATTGCCTCGCAGGCAGTCGGTCCCATTTTGAAACAAACCCGAAACCACCCCAGCAGACAAAGGATCGTTAGATTTTCGGGGACCAACCAAGCAGTCGCTTTCGCAGTAAATATCCTGTCTATATCGCATCACACGCCTGTCTGGGCCACCGCACATTCATTTACGACAAAGGGGGTCCTGGTCTGATTGCCTGCTGTTGATGTTGATGCGGTTGATGGTGATGACGACGATTACGACGAGAACGTCGTCGGTCTCCCTGCAAAAATCGGCCGAAGTCCACAGCCCAGCCTGGCGAAGCAACGAAGTCAACGAACTCGTAAAATCTAATTGAATTCACCGAAAAATATCCAGCCAGCTAGACATCGAGACGAGTCGGCCCACCTTTTCTTCTTCGTCTTCTTCCATCGACGTCTACATCGTCGTCCGACCGCCTCCCCTATCCCACCCACCTTTCTTGAAGTTTGGCAGAAATATTGCGAAAACAGAAAACCGGAGGAAAACCTTCCGACAACCCGAGAACCGTACATAGGACACCATCCACTGCGAGGGGGTGGGGGTGGGGGGGTTGAAAGTCGCATTCCAGCGCGTATTACAACAACACAACAATTTTTTTTTTATTTTGCCAACCATCTAAAAGGCATCGAAGCGCAAGGCGAATGAACGCTCCCCGAACCGACGACGATGGATGCAATCATTAGACACAAAGCACGTCAAAAACCTTGCGTTCTCTCTTTCCCCGGGGCTCTCGCGTTTCGTGTTCCCGAGACAGCGGTCCCTGTATGTAGGTTTGATTCTGGAAGTCAAAATCGGAAACACAAGCCAAATTCGGCTCCAACTTCTCTGGAACTTTCGGTTGACATTTCGGTGTGACTAGTCACTGTCACTTTGTTTGGCTTTCGAAAGATGATCGGGGAAGGGCGGAATGGCTTCAAGGATATCATTATCCCGATGCAAACGCACTGCTGGAAACAAAGCGTGATATAGGAAGCTTCGAAGTAGGAGGCCAATGGGAAAACGGGACTTTTCTTTGCGGTGTAGTTGTATACGTTTTCGGTTGCCTGGTTGCCAACTTTATTGTTTGATGGATGAGGGTCAATTTGCTTTTCATTGTTGCAATAAAGTCGACATGGAGTTTTCATAAGCGCCAATATCGCAAACGTAAACAATGGCTTCTTTCGCAAATTTCTTGAAAATGCAAACTCGCTCAAGTAAACTACCACTTCTAATGTAAAGGTGAACTTCTCTTCTGTACAATCATCATGGTGATTCACTATGGTTAAGTTAGCGTTCTCGAGAAATTTGCGGAAGAAGCCATTGTTTACGTTTACGACTTTGGCCCTTATGAAAACTCCATGTAGAAGTAATCTAACCTGAGCATTAAACAAAGGACTGATTTCAGCCATTTTTATGCCATTACACTGCCAACTGGAGAGAAGTTTGATAGTTAATTTGACCATTATTGGGGGTTAGAATGTTAACGGCATTTTGAGATAGAGATAGAAATATAAAAGATATATAGCGAGTATAGAGATTTTGAACAGACTATGATCATGGTCAGAATGACACCTATAAGTAGTTGATTCAAACTGGTGTCCTATAATGTCCTAATAGTTCTTGTAACCATGACCACAGTCATGTATACCAATCTCGACCAATCTCTTCTTTACGGTAATTATTATAAAACGTGTCCACGTTAAATTTAGGACACTTTTCTTTCAGTGTAGATTTTGAATTATTTCATGGATCGCTGAAACGTTTCACTTATATGACAGTTGAAACTTTCCACTTTATTTCAGGCTAAAGCTTGCTTCAGATAGAATTGAAACAAAAACAATTGCCTGTATTTCAGTTATTTATTATTGAATTCAAGATCTTTTATTATACAAATGTAGCGTTTTCTTCATATTTTAAGAAAAAATACGGATAAAATCACGGTTTCGAAGGAATTCTCGAATTTTTCCTGTAACACGGCTCATTAGGCGGCGCACACCTTCTTCGTCCATTGTTTGAGCTATCTTATTCCACCAGGTCTTCATCTGATTGATGTCTTTGACAACCTTTCCCTTTGCCTTAAGTCTCCTCTTCATGATTGCCCAGTATTTCTCAGTAGGGCGGAGCTGGGGGCAGTTGGGTAAGGTAAGGTTTTTCGGAACAACCTGGACCCCTTTCTCTGCATACCATTCTTGAACGACTTTGCTGTAATGGCAGCTTGCCAAATCTGGCCAAAACATTACGGGATGGTCGTGAGATCGAATGAACGGCAAAATTCGTTTTTCGAGACACTCTTTTTGGTATAGTTCCGACGTCATTGTCTTATTTGTAACGAAAACTTTCGTTTTTTTTTGCCACAGCTGCAAATGCCCTGCCAAATCATGAATTTTCGTGCAAATTTGTCGGCAAAAACAAATTTAAATTTAGCTGGAACATCCCCCCGAGCCGTTGCCAAGTAAAATTTTTGACCTGGGATTTGCCCGAAGTCAGCCTTGACATAGGTTTCATCGTCCATCAGAAGACACCCGTCGAACTTGGTCAGCACCTGGTCGTATAGCTTCCGAGCACGGATTTTGGCCACACTATTCTGTTTTATGGTCCGATTTGGCTGTTTGCTAGCTCGATACGACTTGATTCCTTCCCGGAGTCGAGTTCTCCTCACGGTACTATGGGCAGCACCGAATTTTCTGGCCAAATCACGGTCCGACAGATTGGGATTCCTCTTAATCGTCTTCAAAATCTTACCACGCAGGTTCCGGTCGACAGTTCCACTCCGACGATTGGCTTGAGGCTTCCAAATCGTCATCAATGTTTCCTTATACCGTTTGATAACGCGCCATACGGTATTTCTGGGCAATTTCAGCTGTTTAGCTAGCCTAGATGCAGACCACAATGGATTTTCCAAATAACTGTGCACAATTTTTTCCCCACTTTCGGCTTCCATGTTGATTGCTTACAAAGTACAGTCGATTTGCGGAATGTCAAAAATACATACGTGAAGCTGACAAAATTCCCGACAAGTGGGCGCCAATAACTTCCAAATCCGTCCACCAGAAGCGCCACAATATGAGCAAAAGTTTGTTCCAATTCTAAATGAAGCAAGCCTTACAACATGTTTACATTCATGTTACATTCAGTAAAATGGCGTTGAAGTGCGCTAACGCATTTTGCTCGAACGGCATCCTAATCAGGCTGGATCGGAAGGTTGGAAGTGGAACAAATCTAAAAGTATGCTCCCGATAAATGGACAAGAAGGTGGTAGCCATTATTGACAAAAAATGAACCAATATTTCTGTGCGAAATGTGGTTCGCAAAGTTGGGAAATCAAAAGAATACGTACAAAAAAGTGAAGCTAATGCAAAAAATTCCGAAAAAAGTATTTACTTTGGCAGGCCATATGTAGTTGTGGCCGTAAATCTAAATCTTTCATCTGTTCCGGCACTATCAATAAGGAAGTATGCGAGAAAGAGTGTTTGCAAAAGTGGTTGCTGCCGTTTATCAGAAGCCACGACTCTCTACCTCTGTTTTGGCCTAATTTGATCTCTTGTCACTAAGCGAGATCTGTCCTGGAATGGTATAAGGTACAAGAGGTCAATTACGTGCCAAAAACAGCCAATCCACCAAATTGTTCAGAACTTCACCAAATAGAGAAGTACTGGGCTTCAGTTAAGCAGAAACTCTTCGAAACTAGGAAGCAAGCAAATGGTACCGATGATTTCGAAAGAAGATGGAGAATCACCACGGCAGGCGTATCAGAGGATAACGTACGGAACCTGATGGCGGGTATACCACAGAAAGTACGAGAATTTTACAGAAAGAAGGATTAACATCCTAATCAACTGTTTCTTTTATAGATACAAATCTCCAAAATTTAACGTGGACAAGCTATATATAATGATTTTATTTATGGGTTATTAAACTTTCACAGTTGATTGCGGCCATATTGTTAAAGCTACAAATGTTAAATTTATTCAGTGTCATTTATGTAATTTTTTCAGTGTGTCTTGCCAAGTTACCATGAAGAGTAACAGCTTCCAACAACACGTGCAAGTGATATGTTGATTTATCAAAATAAGTGTTCCTTACGAGCAACTTTCCGAGCTCTCCGCTGCTTTTACGGTCATAATAATCGTCCTACCGATAGGACTATTCGCAATTTGGTGAATAATTTCGAGGAAACTGGTTCGTGGAAAGCTTATTTAGTATTGCAACAATCATTTCCTAGTGGTCGGATTTGTAAACTACACTCAAAAAAATCCACACGTAACATCCACGTGAAACGCACGTAATTTTCGTCCACTGCCAAAACCATTTGAACTATTTCCACGTAAGTTCACATTCTACGTGAAAATCACATAAACGTTGCGTGATTTTTCACGTACAATTTACTGACACGTAATGTTTACCTGATTTTACTGAAGAAAATTTGGTTAAGTGTTCAGGTGGAAGTTACGTGAAATTTCACGTAAAAACAACGTGTCGATTTTTTTGAGTGTATGACATCTTATGTGTTCCCTAACGTTTGCAGTAGAAAAAATGGACAAAAATAGCCGATTTTTCATGGGTTTACCTTCACCCGCACTGACGAAACTACCCATGCAGCATCAATCATAGTAACCCATGAGTCAGCAGACAAAATTTGACAGCTCTATCAGTCGAACTCTAACCGTGATGACAAAAACAGTGAAGCAACTCCGTTCAGAAGTGTGCGCGTTCAAAGAACGGCACCCCACCGCGTCGAAAACGGACATCGTGCGGCACTTTGTGGACGCCGGATACGCCCGTTCCGGCATCTACAACATCTTGGCACTATTAGGCCACAATCAGAGCATCGAAAGAAACTCCGGTTGCGGACGGCCGACGACCCTGAGCGACAAGAAGCTCCAAAGGATGCTGAAGAGAAAGACCGAGCGAAAAACGGCTACCTCGATGCTTGGCCGGGAAGTCGGTTTAACCGGTCAACAGTGAAAAAGTACCTGGCGAACATGTACATTCATGTCAGGAAGCGAAAGTTGCGTCCAATGGTTTCGGAGCTGCAGGCAATGGCGCAGCGACAGCGGCTGAATGAGCATGTTAACTCGATTTTCCCGGCGAATCGCAACGTGGCGATGGTGATGGACGACGAGAGCTATCTCACCCTAGATGGCTACGACTGGCAGGGCACTTCGTATTTTACTTCCCCCACGAAGGAAGTGACCTCCGAGGTGAAGTTCATTTTACACACCAAGTTCCGCAAGAAGGTACTGCTGTGGCGGACAATCAACGAGAAGGGGATGCCAAAGCCGCTCTTATTTCGCTCCGGACTGGCCGTGAGCGGGAAAATTTATAATACGAAATGCCTGCCGGAAGTTGCGTCGTTCATCAAGAAATACCATAAGGGAGAAGACTCGGCGTTCCAGCCGGATCTGGCGTCGGCCCACTACTCAAAGCGATCATTGGAGGAGATGGAGTGGCAGAATATCGATGGGTCGGCGAACCCGACCAACGTCCCCCAGCTGCGTCCCATCAAGAATTTCTGGGCCAACCTGAAGCGTAAGATCTACTCCAACAATTTTGTCGCGAAAATTGAGGAGGAACTGATTCATAAAACGAAGAAAGAACTCTAAAACATGCCTACACGCATATTTTTGTCCGCCATTGCGAATGTTCCGGTTAACTGCCGGAAGGCCGCTCGCAAGGGCATAGAATTGTTTTGCAAGTAAGCTTAAATAATTACCTTCCATGGGAAATTTATCAAGAGCTAATATCTGTCTTAAATTTTTTTTAATACCATCCGCAAAAAAAAAGTCAATTTTTTTTAATGCAAACGTTAAGTTGACCATTTTCCCCATTTCTCCCCTCATTTTGGATGCACTATAGAATTATTACCCAGAAACCAAACTTAGTGCTGCTAAATTGAACCCAAATGCATTTCAAATTTGCAGGAAAACTGAAGAACTGAATAGACCAAATTTTACTTTGAAGTGGTTCATTTACCCGATTCCTTCGCATGCACGCATAAACTCATATAACTCGCGGTTCTGAAGATAGGCTCCAGCAATACTAGTACTACTTTCACTTGCACTGTACTAATGGAAAAATGTCCGGAAAACTGAATGGTGATGGTCTCATGTAATGTTGACCTAAGGAAATGGTCCGTGTTTTCCGTGCAAGAAAAGGACGAGCATATTTGTACCTTTTGTGAAACCCCTCTCTCTAGACTGCTAATCAATGAAATTCATACCAAATCGCGTACCAAACGCGACTTCTGTGGAGCTTCACTTTTTCTCGGTTGCCTCTTTAGTCGCATATGGATCGTGTGCCTATATCAGGTCAACGGATGCGTCAGGGGAAGTCAAGGTCGCTTTATTGACGTGTCGCTCGAACGTTGCTCCACTTAAACAGCAGAGTATTCCACGTTTGGAACTTTGCGGCGCTCTTCTGTGTGCTGAACTCTACCAGAAGGTCTCCAAAGCGTTACGAATCACCCCCAAGGCATACTTCTGGGTAGATTCAATCACAGTTTTGTGTTGACTGAGAGGCCGTCAACTTGGTCAACTTTCATTGGAAACCGAGTTTCCAAAATCCAGCAGAAGACGGAGAACTGCGGGTTGTGTCACGAAGTGGTGTCACGAATCCCGCCGACAATATCTCGAGAGGCCTTCCAGCTGCAGACTTGATCAGGGACACACTGTGGTGGGAAGGTTCTCCATGGCTTCGAGGTGAAATGGAAACTTGAGCAGTTCCAGTCAATGAAGTTGTTGACACCCAAGTAATCACTTCTGCGTCTTCGCCAACATTCATTTACGATTAGTTACGTGGGTAGATTGTCTAGCTACTGGCGACGGTATTTCGAAAATCTTCAACCACCGAAGGCTGAACGAGCCATTGCGTTACCGTCAACAACTGCTGAACTTCGTATCGCTGAACTAACACTCGTTCGACTGGGCTCAAAAGTACAGTTTTGATGCGGAATGGAAGGCACTGTCGGCAAACAAGATGGTCGCACCGAAGTCAGGATACTGCGCTGGTTCAATCCTATGATGGTTCCCGACAACGTTTTACCCATCGATGGACGACAGTTTGAACAATCTTACGACTCTCGTCAATAAGTACTCCTACCAGAGTCGCACCCGTTCACGACACTTCTCGTTCGCTGTCAACACGAACGATTTCTACACGCAGCTATCCGGATTCTGACTGGGTGGTAGAAATATTATTTGTAGTGTAGTTCATCGGTGCGTCATCTGCTTCCGAGCAAAACCGAAGGCCGTTGAACAATTCATGGACGAGCTTCCATCACAGCGTGAAACGAGTCGAGACCTTTCTCCGTCGTTGGTGTTGATTTCTGGGGACCAATCTACCTTAAGCCTCGTCACCGAAAACATGCGCCTCCGAAGACGTACGTAGCGGTGTTCATCTGCTTCAGCACGAAGGCAGTTCATTTGGAGCTTGTTGTAGACCTGAGCACTGCACGGACTCTCGAAGCATTCCGTCGCTTTGTATCTATTCGAGGCTTTCACTCAGCCATCTACAGCTACAACGGCAAAAACTTCGTTGGGGCAGCCAATGAAATTCGGAAACTACTGCATACCAAGGACTTTCAGAACTCTTTACCCAGCGAATGTACGGCAACCGCAATCCGCTGACATGTCAATCCATCTCTGAGATTGCACTTTGGAGGATTTAGGGAAGCAGCAACCAATTCTGCACTGAAGCATTTCGTTCATGTACTAGGAGACCGCAAGCTAGCTTTCTTAGACATTGAAGCTCTTCTGGTGCAGATCGAAGCGTGCCTCAATTCGTGACCGCAGCTTTTCGAGGACCCACGAATCTTCAGGCGCTCACGCCGGATCATTTCTGATCGGCTCGTCACTGCAATCCACGAGACGTCGACTACGATGCGATTCGCCACAATCGCCTCACCATTGCAGCTAAACCAGAGACTATTCCAGCAAAGTCTGGAAACGCTGGCATGTGGAATACTTCGCTCAGTCACAGCCAGGCAGCAAAGTGAGGTGCAGCCGTCATAACGTTGCAATTGGATCAGAGTCGGCAAAACCGCCCACCGATGCGTTGGTCTACCGCACGAATCCACGAGCTGCACCTAGGAAAGGGACGGAGTAGTTCGAGGTTGTCGTTGAAAACTGCAACGGTGTTCCTCACACGTCCAACAGCGAAATTCTGCATACATACTCAATAACACCATCAGTTTCTCTGGAGGATCAATCTGGCAAGTCGCACGATTTCTGAATGGCAGATAAATCAAGCTTGTCGAGTTTGCTGGAATCAAATGAAGTCAAAGCGAATTGCGAAAGGGTGAGGACATTTTCAATAACTAACTCTCCCAAATTGGCTACCGGGTCTAATTTATCTATTTCTTTGTATCCACGATAGTAATTTCTGGAACGCCTTTTTTTAATTTTAAAATTTCAAGTTTCATTTTCAATTTCATTTTCAATTTCATTTTCAATTTCATTTTCAAGTTTCATTTTCCAAGTTTCATTTTCAAGTTTCATTTTTCAAGTTTCATTTCAAGTTTCATTTTCAAGTTTCATTTTCAAGTTTCATTTTCAAGTTTCATTTTCAAGTTTCATTTTCAAGTTTCATTTTCAAGTTTCATTTTCAAGTTTCATTTTCAAGTTTCATTTTCAAGTTTCATTTTCAAGTTTCATTTTCAAGTTTCATTTTCAAGTTTCATTTTCAAGTTTCATTTTCAAGTTTCATTTTCAAGTTTTCATTTCAAGTTTCATTTTCAAGTTTCATTTTCAAGTTTCATTTTCCAAGTTTCATTTTCAGTTTCATTTTCAAGTTTCATTTCAAGTTTCATTTTCAAGTTTCATTTTCAAGTTTCATTTTCAAGTTTTCATTTCAAGTTTCATTTTCAAGTTTCATTTTTCAAGTTTCATTTTCAAGTTTCATTTTCAAGTTTCATTTTCAAGTTTCATTTCCAGATTTCCATTTTTCAAGTTTCATTTTCAAGTTTCATTTTCAAGTTTCATTTCAAGTTTCATTTTCAAGTTTCATTTTCAAGTTTCATTTTCAAGTTTCATTTCAGTTTCATTTTTCAAGTTTCATTTTCAAGTTTCATTCTCAAGTTTCATTTCAAGTTTCATTTTCAAGTTTCATTTTCAAGTTTCATTTTCAAGTTTCATTTTCAAGTTTCATTTTCAAGTTTCATTTTTCAAGTTTCATTTTCAAGTTTCATTTTTCAAGTTTCATTTTCAAGTTTCATTTCAAGTTTCATTTTCAAGTTTCATTTTCAAGTTTCATTTTCAAGTTTCATTTTCAAGTTTCATTTTCAGTTTCATTTTCAAGTTTCATTTTCCAAGTTTCATTTTCAATTTCATTTTCAATTTCATTTTCAATTTCATTTTTTTCAATTTCATTTCAATTTCATTTTCAAGTTTCATTTTCAATTTCATTTTCAATTTCATTTCAAGTTTCATTTTCAAGTTTCATTTTCAAGTTTCATTTTCAAGTTTCATTTTCAAGTTTCATTTCAAGTTTCATTTTCAAGTTTCATTTTCAAGTTTCATTTTCAAGTTTCATTTCAAGTTTCATTTTCCAAGTTTCATTTTCAAGTTTCATTTTCAAGTTTCATTTTCAAGTTTCATTTTCAAGAAGTTTCATTTTCAAGTTTCATTTTCAAGTTTCATTTTCAAGTTTCATTTTCAAGTTTCATTTTCCAAGTTTCATTTTTCAAGTTTCATTTCAAGTTTCATTTTCAAGTTTCATTTCAAGTTTCATTTTCAAGTTTCATTTTCAAGTTTCATTTTCAATTTCATTTTCAATTTCATTTTTCAATTTCATTTTCAATTTCATTTTCAATTTCTTTTCAATTTCATTTTCAATTTCATTTTCAATTTCATTTCAATTTCTTTTTCAATTTCATTTTCAATTTCATTTTCAATTTCATTTTCAATTTCATTTTCAATTTCATTTCAATTTCAATTTCTTTTTTCGAATTTCCATATTCGAATTTCGTTTACAAATTTTATTCTCTGTTTTTCATCTTCGGATTTCATTTTTCGATCTTGATTTTCGAATTTCATTTCCGATTTGCATTTTTGAGTTTCGTTTTCGAATTTCATGTCTAATTTTATTTCGCTTTCGAATTGAATTTTTGAATTTCCTTTTCAATTTTATTCTCATTTTCATACTCAGTTTCATTTCGAGTTTCATTTCAATTTCATTTTCAATTTCGTTTCAATTTCATTATGACTCTCATCTTTAATTGCAAACCAACTTCTTCTTCTCACTTTCTTCATCTTTGATTTTTATGTAATTTAATTTTTGTATTTAATTATACATGTATTTAATTATACACTTTCACATTTAATTATTCATTTCCATTCCATTTTCCATTCATTTCCATTCCATTTCCATTCCATTCCCATTCATTTCCATTCCATTTCAATTCCATTTCCATTCCAGTTCCATTCGTTTCCATTCCATTTCCATTCCATTTCCATTCCATTTCCATTCCATTTCCATTCCATTTCATTCCATTTCATTCCATTTCCATTCCATTTTCCATTCCATTTCCATTCCATTTTCCATTCCGCTTGTTCCATTTTCCATTCCATTTCCATTCCATTTCATTCCATTTCATTCCATTTCCATTCCATTTCCATTCCATTTCCATTCCATTTCATTCCATTTCCATTCCATTTCCATTCCATTTTCCATTCCATTTCATTCCATTTCCAATTCCATTTCCATTCCATTTCCATTCCATTTCCATTCCATTTCCAATTCCAATTCCATTCTCTTATACCAAATCTTCCAACACTTCCCGAAAAGACCCATTGCGTGTCCAAATCAAACAGGAGCTTGCATTCGTCGCCATCATCCCTGTAACCTGCAGTGAAAGGTCGTCGTTCCCACCTTCACACTAATGCACGCACACTTAAAAGTCTACGAAGTCAGTGGGCAGGCCAGGGACTTTCCGAACGGAGGAAAACCTCGTCAGAAGAGTGATAATACTAAATGAGGAAAATAATACACAACCGACGAATGGATCCTTTGGATGGCTCGAACGGAGGGCAGGCAAGAAGCAACGAAGTGAGTGAGTAAATGAGTGAATGAGCGGCCTGACACGCACCCTTCCGACCACCATCTGAGTGAATGAATGCTCCTCGGCTAAATGAAAACTCAAACTTGAGGAGCTCGAACTTTTCGCTTCGTTATTGAATATGTTTGCTCTGTATGGATAAGAAGGCGGCGGAAGGGGGTCGGAGTGGGGGAGGGTATTGCGTCGTTGAATTATATCAGGCTCGCAATGAGGTTTTTGGTCAGAGGGAGAAGGAGGGGGCAACAGCGTGAGAGCACGTAAAAAAGCTCTCAGACAAAATTTATCGATCATTTGCCGTCATAAGTGATAGGTAGGCAGCAGCGACGCTCCACGACGACGACGACGATGACGGTGGTGGTGGTAGGTTTTGTGTGCCAAAAATGGCAAAAGGAAGCATGAACCATATAAGAAATGCGCGCGTGAGAGAGTGAGTCAGGGTTTTTGGTCCTGCACTACCGACGGACCATCATCGTCGTCGCCGTCGTCGCAAAGTTTTAGACCTGAGCAAAGAGGCCGAAAGCCTTGAAGGGAGAGCTCACACTCTCTCTGCAGGACGACAACAACGACGACGACGACGACGCTGCCAAGTAAAACCATACATAATGTAAGCGGTTAAAGAGCACCAGCGACCTACCTAAGCGGCGGCGGCGGCGGCGTCAGCGGCGTCGAATGATGATATGTATCATGGCCATGGTACCGGGTAGCGAGGTGGAATTTATGAGGAGTGGTTGGCTTGGCTGGCGCTATGGTTGAGAGGACGGATTTCTGCCATGGGAAAAATACGGTTTTCGGTTTGGGGAAGGATGGTTCGGATTGACTACAAATAAGACGCATCCTGGGATGGACACTTTCAAGCTGTGTGGGTAATTTTCGGGCCTTTGAACCTGACTGGGATGGCGAGATGGCTCAAGGGGTGGGTCGTTTTGAGAAACGGCTGTCGTTCATTTCGTGGTTTAAATTTGATAGACGGATTAAAAAATATGATAAAACAATGCCTTTTGAAGAAAGCGATAATAGTGTTCGAAGAAATTTTCAGCGATAATAGTTTTTTTTGTTTATCAAGTCCAACATATGCGATAGAATAGTTTGCTGAAATCAGGTATCGAAAAATAGCTGTAAAACATTAGATAGTTAGAACTCCTCTCCTCTCCAACTCGCAGTTCAAGCAAATTAATTTATATGCTATTAAACCAAAGAGCAAGGACGACGAAAATAGAAACTTTGGTTCTTCGAAGGGCTGGTTGAGTACGAGTTTACAACCAATTGGGAAGCGAAAATTTAGGGCCATCAAGCTTAGTTAAGTTTTATTCAAGTTTTATGAAAGCCACTAGAAATCAATTTTAGCATGGCACCAAGAGGTGCGAATAGATTCCATATGTTAGTCCGATTTTTGAATATCTCCACAGCTTGTTCAAAAATCTTGAAATGCCGTGTTAGGGCTCATTTAAATTATTTTATTATGGTTAGTTGCCTCCAGTACGGGAAATTGGCATTCAGGGAAGTCATGCGGTTCTAAAACGTCAAAAAACATTACCAAATTGTTTTATAGTAATCATTGCGAAGATAAATTTGCCTTTTCGCTAAAATGTGATTTTTTTCTAATCGTTATATTTAAATATAGGAAATGATTTAAATGCGGAAAAATTAATGCACCAAATTTTAAATGAAAGGCAAATGAACTGTCAATCGAAGACCATTTTCTTTTATATAGCCTTATTAAGTTCCATCAATTTTCAGGAAATTCATGATAAATTTTTCGAATATATTTGTATTAATTTTGTTTTTGTTGATGTTAAATGGCATAATTTGCAATGTGCATTCATTTTCAGGAGCCAATATTCACCACATAATTAAATGCACACATGATTTGGAGTATACGATATTAAAACTCAATTTACTGTAGATATTTTCCTATCAAACAAAATTTCCCACACCACTAAAAGTTTTTTCTTAGATATTATTTACTGATAAATGAATCAGAAGAGCAAAGAATCGAACAAAGCAAACAACAAAAATGACCACGATATCACCGTGATGTTTGGCAGCTGTGGCCATTTGGCCATATGCTGGTTTTTATGGCAGCCAATTGGTTTTATGAAGGTTCACAAGTAGTCATAACTTCTTTCACTAGAACATTATCAAGATCTTCATGGTTGTATAAAGGTTTTATTAATTTGTTTTCACATCCGTCTATAGAGTTGGCCACTTTTTACACATTTCAGCTTCAAGGATGCATAGAGGCGGTGTTAGTGGACAAAACAATTCTGAATGTAGTTTTATCAACAAACCCAGGAAGACTTTGATTCGGCGGAATAAGACGAAAATTGTTACTTGGAAATGGGGCTAATATTTTTAACCACTTTGATTGAAATGTACCAAAAGAAAGCTCTATTTGAAACCGATTTCTCCTTATTTGATTTAAATTCATTGGAAAAATAAACAAACAGGTAAAATAAATTTCCGAAAATGTTGCGTACATTGAAACGAGCCTTTTCTAGTTGCTATTGAGGCAGTTACAGCCGTACAAAAATCACAGTCTCACAGTAATTACAACAGTCGTTGAACAGTGGAACAAAGCAAAAATATTTAGGGAAGATTGGGAATCAGCCGCCTATTAGTTGAGATCAGTTCTATAAACAGCCATTTCGACTAAATGCGATTAATTTGACAACAACTCGTTCCAGAAGCAGTTTTCCAATATGTACTTTGGAAATAAATTGGTGTGCTTGATAGATTCCACAAGTTTGCATTGCTCTAAATTTAATGTCTTAGGCGCAATATCGAGATAATTCAATAATCAAATCCACGGAGAACAAACCATGGTAAACTTTATGATGGTCTCACTCAAAACAACTATATATTTTTCCTCTTCACTATTTTTTAAACACTTTTGCGAGCGTATTAGTAGAACGATACAATCGAGTACTCGACACCGAAGAAGCCCGTAAGTTGCAGACGAAACCTAGCAGCACACTTGTTGCAAATAGGTTCAAGTAACTGCAATGTGACTCAATTAGGTCACAATCAAGTTGCTGCAACTAATTATGACTGTTTGGTGTTGCTTGGGAAATAGGCCTATCGGTCATAAGATAAGCTGTCTCTAGTGGAATTTAAAGAAATTTTCTTGCGTTTACTAGTGCGAATTTGAAAAAAAATGTTCCATTTTTATATTTTTAAAAAGTGATCAAATGAAGTGTTAATTTTAAATTTTCCTAGTTTCCTTAGTTCTCATCTGTTTCTTCTCCTATTGGTTGTTGTTGCACTGATATCGCAAGTTCTGTGCTCGTAGCTCTCATGCGGAACGCATTTAAATGCATGGAAACATAATAGAGATATTGATTAGTGATGACATATAAAAATACGCTTTCTTATCATGTGTTTGTGTGAAGGCAAATAATTCTCTACTTTCCTAAATTATCGATGACTTTGGCACGACTCTAGGCACACTTTCATCAGCGAGGCTTCAATCTGAAACACTTATTTCAGAGCCTTCGAAGTTTCCATGCAGGTCGTCATCATCCGAAAAGCCAGTGAAGTTCGATTCATAATCTCCCTCTGTTGGTTCTTCGTTTATACACGTTTTCATGTGATCCGCAAACGCTCGGAATCTTTCTCGATGTTCCGCCAAATCGCGAATTTGTGTTCCCGACAGGTTAGTGCATTTTATGTCTTGTTCCATGCAAGTCTTCCAATTATAACATGAAAGTCCTGAGGTCCTGGAATATGGTAGTCCGCAGCAAGCTTGAATATTCCACCTCCTTCCATCCGTAATAGATGAGCGTAAAGTAGTCGTGCCATGCGTATTTTTCTGACGATGTGACCTTCCAATATGGCTTCAGCGTTGAATGTGCTGATATCAGTTTCATTTGGTTGTGCTGAGTCATTTCTTGAAACTGGATATAGTCCAGCGACTATCACCTATGTCCATGTCACGCAGCCGGTTCCTGTTGTTTGGTTAACGCGCCCTTGGAGTCTTTGAACGGTGCGTACGGTGGAGTGCAGATGGAATACGGAACGTGGAGGATGCGAATGAACCACGAATTGCACCAGTTGCTGGGAGAACCTCCCATCGTACACATCGCAAAAATCGGTCCACTACGATGGGCTGGGCATGTCGTAAGAATGTCGGACGACAGCCCTGTGAAAATGGTTCTCGAAAACGAACCGACAGGTACAAGAAGAAGAGGCGCGCAACGAGCAAGGTAGATCGATCAAGTAGAAGGCGACCTGCGGACCCTCCGCAGTCAGCAAGGCTAGCGAGTGACAGCCATGGACCGAATGGATTGGAGACAACTTCTGTGTACAGTAGAGGCCACGCTGGCCTTAGTCTGAGTGGTAAAGTAAGGTATAGCTGAATTTATAGACACGGTTGTCTATCTTGAACCTTTTCCACTATTTGGAAGGAAATCTCAATAGATTTGGTAACTTCATGGTTGAGAGCCAATTACTTGTAGTAAAGATCCTAAAAAGAAAAGGTTAAATTTACTTTTGTTTGAGTTACTTACGAAAGATATAGTTGTTGTTTTTTTTTCGAAGATAATTTCCGATCCATTTCTCAACATTGTTTTCCTATTCCTACTGAGGTAATCTCCTTTGACGTAGGCGACTTCGCATTTCAATCAGGTGCACTGAAATTTCCAATTGGAATTTCATCTCGGTGCATTGGTAGTGGTACATTCGCCATGCATACATAATTCTCGATCAAATTTTATTTCCTCTTCTCGTCGTGGCACGTTTCTGGGGCAACCATCAAGATATCCGGGAATAAAATAAACAAAACCGAAACATCTTAAATCCTATAGATTTATAACAAGAATACATTCACTTTCCGTGTTCTTCTGCACGTTTTACAAACCGCAACTACGCCAGTTTTTCTCCGATTTTTCCTATTTACTTCTCCTTCCATTCGCGAGCTAACGTTACATCCACGTTTCACTATTTGCTTCTTTCTGACAGTTCTCTCTTCTGACATGTAATGTTCGATAGACCGGTTATTTGCGAATATTTTCGGAGTTCGGTTTCTTGGATGCAAGGGGTGGCTGTATGGAAATCTGTTTGAATGTAATTAAATCTTGGAAAATTCCATTGTCTGGTAGATCTACACGTAGAAGAATTCTTCTAAGAGGAAAGTTTTCGTCTCGATTTCTCAATAAGCGCTCATCGCGAAGGGTTTACAGTGGCTGTAAATTGAGGATAGAGACAGTATATTGGTGAGGAAGTTTGAATATTGCGCTCTCGCTTCGAGTTGGGTTTGAAATTACAAACCTGACTCACTGGTAAACGTTCACTTAGGTGCACAGTTTGGTGAATATTATCTTCACTTACCGGTATTAATTCTGGTGTAGCTGATAATGTTTGTTTGGTGAAATTTAGTGGATATTAGTCCCGCTAATCGGCTATGTCCTGGTGTATGGGAATAATATTCGTCTCTTGCTTGTTCGGAGTTTGTCGAGTTTGTTGACAACTCTCGAGTGGAAGCCGGTTTAACGTTATAGTTTTGAGAGTTTAATGTATGAATGAGGTCATCTACAAGCATTAAGTCAGACATCTTTCTTTTTCCAGACTCAGCCCTTTATGCTGTTTCCGATATTCGATCAAATTTGGGGTAACCCCAAGTTTCTGGTTTAGTAAGCGCAAGGTTATATGAAGGATTAGATTTTCGCTGGAGACCGGAGACTGGAATCGCTGATAGTCAGTGGTAGGCAAGTTCGGTAACCAAATATGTACTGTAAACAGAGAAGGAGTTGCCTAAGGCAATGATGATCTTACACCATGTCCAATATATTCTCATACAAAATAAAACTCTATTTATTTCAAATCGATAATTCAGATTTTATTGAAAACTTTACCCATTATATTGCAATATAATACTGATCAACTACAGCATATGTTTTGGAATAACTCCGCTTTTGACCTTTTTGACCAGCTCCAGACGTTTTTCGAAACCGTCACACTCGGCACGCACGACTTCAATCGGCATTTGGTCCCAAATTCGTTTGATTACGGTTTTGAATTGGTTCATATTAGACGCCCTGTGGTCATTTATTATCTCCAGCATGTATGCCCATACGAAATAATCCAAGCGATTCAGATCTGGTGAACTGGAAGGTCATTCATTCTTGTCCAAAACGTCGGTCAAGTTTTCTCGGCACCAGCACTGAACGAGATTTGCAGTATGCCATGGCGCTCCGTCCTGCTGAAACACATAGTGATCATCTCCAAACACCTCTTATTCATATGGCTTGTCAACTTTCTCCAAAACTTCCGTTTCATAATATACGGCATTCAATTTAACGCCTTTTTCGATAAAAACCAGTGGTAATTTGCCTCGCTTGCAAATTCCTCCCCAAACCATCACTGACGCAGCACTTTGGAACCGTGGAATATTCCTATCACTCTCTGGAACAGTTCTCGAAGAGAGAGCGCACAATCTGTCGTTCTGGACATTGTGAGATTGTTGCAAGACGAATAACTTTTCGTCGGAAGAGATAAATTCTTCCCAACCGTGCCGCGACAAAAGCAGACTTGCTCCTTCGAGTCGTTTCTGCTTGGAAGGTTCCGAAACTCCGCGAGCCTTACGTTTCTTGAAAGCTTGGAATCCGAGTATATTGTACATTGACGATCTCGAAACATTTAGATCTACGGCTATTTTACGTCTAATCCGTTCCCTGACCACTTTAACAACTCGTGCCGTCCACACCGTACGAGTACGACCGGATCTTTTCCGGTCATCTAACGACCCGGTCTCACGGTACCTTCGGATGGTTCGGTACACAAAACTCCGCTTTACTCCGAGGTTTTTCAAATTTCTGAAAAAGCGCCCGGGTGCTGACCTTTCAAAAACTTTGTTATCACCACAGCACGAAACTCCTTCATCGCTGGTTAAAGATAAACACCGAATGATTTCAATGGGACATAACCTAAAAGAGTTTGTATAAACATAGTGCAGAACTACACCAACACATACGTGAAGCATGTTGAGTAGTTGCACGACACCAATGCAAGGAAAAAGTGTATTAGAATATATTGGACACGGTGTATGGCATAATGAGTTTGTGTATAAGCTGCATCTACTCAACTTCCCGATCTTCATGGTGAAAATCATCAAAAACTATCTATTGCATAGATCATTCTAGGTCTTCCTGAGCGGTTCCCATGCCGATGCGTTCATTGTTGACGATAGAGTCCCACCTTGAAGCATTCAAGGTTCCATCTTATTTAATTTCTTCAGGTCAGATGTTCCTCTCCTACCGGGTGGTAGTATTTTCTCTATGTTCGCAGATGACACTGTCAACATCTACAAGGGTCGAGTGATTCGAGCTCTCCAACTACTTCAACAGCTGGAAGGCTTGTATCAAAACCGCAAAAACACCGACCATTCTGTTCCCGCACTCAAAATCTCTTCGACTTGTTCCATCTGATTATGTAAAAGTCCACCTCGGTTAGCACTCCCATTTAATGGTCGAGTGAAGTAAAATATCTCAGCCTCGCCCTTGATAGCAAATTGCTATTTAGATCCCACGTAGACAAAATATCCACAAAGTGCTCCATCCTCAAGAGGTCTCTATACACACTCATCAACAGAAGGTTCTTCGTTTCCCTTAGAAACAGACTTGCTATCCGCAAGCAAACTATCCTCCTGATTATTGAATACGTTCAGAATAATCTCCTGAGAATGATCCTTAACAGTACCATGAGGACTAGAAACTCCAAGATCCATCGGATGATCTTTAGGTGTTGGAAGAACAGAGAACACCAACCCTGGCTAGGTTCAGAGAGTCCTATGCCAGATCTCCTCACCAGATCATCCGTGATCTTGCACGAAATCAAATGCTCCTTATTATGGGACAAATGTAATCGATTGGTTTAACCAAAATTATAAAAATTTCATATCGATTACGTTGTAACTAAAACTGACGGGCTCCTCTGGCTTACCACTTAAAATGTAAAAAACAGTGTGTCTCACAATAGGTGTCTTTTTTGGTCTTAGTTTATTTCGGCTGGGTAATTTTAACAGCGGCAATGATTATACCCATTTTCAGTGTATTCTTTTGACAGCTTATCGCTGAAAATAAATGAGCAATTCCGTTTGTTTATATTTATCAGCTACCATGGAAGCCATGCGAGAGCAAGTTTGAAAATTACATTTGCAAAAGCTTAGACCGTGTTAGATATTCAATAGCGTTAATCAGTTCGGAGTGAGTAAGCGTTTTGTTTTTTGAACCTTGAAACGATTCAAGGAAACTGTAAATGTCCATATTCAACTCAAAACAGGTGCCAGACGAACTGCCAGAACGAAGAAAAAGGTCAAATGTGTAAGGGAGCGAATAAGACGTAATCCGGCCGTATGTGGCAGTAAATAGAGCAAACAATTTCAAATGTCCCTTTGCTTCAATAAACAGGCTTCACAAACATGATCTGGAAGTACAAGAAACAACGGGTTCACGGGTTGACGGAGCGTCATAAGCAATCCAGGGTCCAAAGAAGCAGAAATCTTTTGGTTCGGCACGGTGACTGCGAGATTTTATTTTCGGATGAAAAGCTCTTCCTCCTTCAGGACAGGCATAATCAACAAAATGATCGTGTAAAAGTCTTACCAATATTCCGAGAGATAAACTAGCTGTTGAACGCTATCAGAATGTTTTGAAAATCATGGTATGGGGCGCCGTTTCCTCTTCTTTTCATAGAACCTAACGTAAAAATCAGCACTGTATATTACATCGAGCAGGTTTTGAAGTACCATCTGCTTACTCATGCTTGAACGCTGTATGGGAATACACCATATTGTTTCCAAAAGGACTTAGCTCTAAATTACAATGCAAATAAGACACAAGCGTGATGCGCGGAAAATATGCCTCATTACCTGGTATACCTGCGTGTCCAGGTACCCAGACGAAGGTTACGTTAGTAAACTGTTGCACCTCCAACAGCCACGGGTGTCCCACCTGTACATGCTCAAGGGCGGATAGACAACTCGCGGAGTCAGAAAACACAACAGGCTGAGACCCGTTTGACAACTTGCATGCCTGCAAGAGTGCATAGGCCTCAGCTGAGAAGATACCGCAGATGCCGGGTAACCAACCGCAACGGCTTATAGCCCCCCCAGATACTCCGTAACCAACCTTATCTTCTACTAACGAGCCGTCCGTAAACAGCAGGTTCAGGCCTTCGAATGTGGAGGCAATTTCCCCAAAGGCCGCTTTCGCGACTTCAGGGTTTGCCCTTGCCCCACATAACTGCCGGATGCGCCAGTCCACTTTGGGGCTCGTAGAGTCCCATGCCCGTTGCCACAGCCTAGGAAGCTGACACAACGTGGGAATCTCTACTCCCGTAAGGTCACGCCACCACTCTTTTGCCATACAGACGGTAGGTCTGTAGCAAAGAGCGGGGTCCCTTTGTAGTAACCTCATGGCTTTGGTAGCCATGTCTTCAGTTACGACATTTGCCAAGGGGACCTTACCACATTCCACCAATAGGGAAGCTATAAGTGAGGTCCGAAAGGCTCCGCTACAGATCCTATAGGCCTCATTGTATTGAGGTTCTAGGATTCTAAGGAGGGATATTCCACCCCTGCTCCATAGCTCCGATCCATAGAGTAGACACGGTACGATCATTGCCCGTGCAATCTTGGTCAATGTAGAGCGAGAAGCTTCAGAGAAGCGGCCATTTTGGGAACGTTCAATTTTACGTTAACATTCGACTTCACTGCTTTGGCGTGCTTCACAAACCGTAGTTTGTGGTCGATCGTCACGCCAAGAAGCTTCATTTCCCGTACTGCCTTGACTTTAAGCTCGTCGATACAGGCCTGTGAGTATGACCAAAGCAGACGTGCAGGGTTTTAGACTTCTCGGGGGAAATCATAAACCCAACCCCTTCTGCCCAGTCAATCATATTATCCACCGCTTTTTGTATCCTGCTTCTGACTGCCCTTGCGTATTTACCAAATACGACAAGAGTTATGTCGTCAGCGTACACTAGGATGTGTACGTTTTCGGGGATGCGTTCAAACACTGAGTTCATCGCAATGAGAAACAGTGTGACAGATATGACAGACCCTTGCGGGATGCCATTCTCTAGCAACCTTGGATTGGAGGTTGCGCCGGCGTTCAATACTCGAAACTTGCTATTGTGTAGGTAGTTTTCCACATAAGCCAACATACGTCCTTTAAACTTCCATTTCTTGAGGGTAGTCAAGATAGGGAGTCTCCATGTCATATCATATGCCTTGGACAAATCGAGAGATACTACATCGACGTGTAGTTTCTCTGTCTTGGCCTTGTCCAATAAATGATCGAGTTCAGAGAAGAACGTCTCCCAATAGCCGCATAGCCGCATCGGAATGCGTGTTGCTGTGGGTGGATTCGCTCATGCCTCTCCAACTCCGCTGACAACCTATTGTGAGGCACCCTGTATATTTTCAAAACATCATTTAAAAAAATATTTGGAAATAGAGACAATTTAAGCGAAAAAATGTTGCTTTTATTGCTTTAAGTAGTCTAAAATGGGGTTTGAAAGATATACCATTATTTTTCTTACATATTTCTCATGTCGCACAATTTACACCCTGTAAACATCATTTCTTCCATTTGTTTTATTGTTTCTTTATTTTCACGGTAATTTTGCGCAGTTTTCGAATAAATCCACTTATTATAAAAATTGATATTGATTTATGGGTGAGAAAATGAAATACAACTACTGTCTACTGTCTACTGTCAGTCTGTGAATATTAATAAATACCATCCTTCGAAGTTTATGGTCTACCAATAACCATCCAAGTCATCTTAATACCATTCCTCCAGTACCATCTGATTGCTAGGACTCTGTCAGAATTCGTTTTGAAAGGTATAAGTTGAACCTCTGACGTTATTCTAACTAAGTAGAACCTACAACCACCAGGCTTGTCAAACGATGATCCATCACAACCACACATCTCGTCTGCATAATTCCCTTCCCACCGCATGTCTACAACTCTTGACTTCAATCTATGCAGTCAACTCCACTTTCCATACATCACCATTCTCCGTCATGCGTTTCCATCTCAATTGCCGTTTGCAGACGATTTGTTCTTAATACATCAAAATTTCCATACTTTTAATCATCCTGCCGGGCGCTGTAATTGCAAAACCGCCAATTTGCAGCCAGGTCTTAACCAGAACCTGTGTGCCGTCAACTCCAATATCCGTGGAGCGAAAACCTCGTTTCAACAATACAAAGTGGGTGCAATTTCTTCGTTCGCATCGATGCGTTGTTATCCCCCCCGCTTCGATTGCGATCAAAACGTAAACATCGTCTCCCGTTAGCCATTTGGCTCGTCTAGTCGGTTCACCCTCCCGGGCACAATATCTACTCATCGACAATCATTGCCCAGCTCAACGCAAACGCCAGCCGCCACCGTCTATACTTTGTCTGTATAATTAAAATCCACGCGCCTCATTAACACCTTGCTAAGTGATTGAGTCCCTCGCTCTTCATCTTGGGCGGTACGGAGGAGCATCGGCCCGGACCAGGACGGAAGGGACGGAAGTTCGATCTAAACGCATCGCAAGACGGGGGGAATGCGTTTTTCCCGACCGAACCTTCGCCATTCATCATCATTAATTGTTAATTACGGATTTATGACGGGTGAAACATAGGATTTATGCAAATTGAACATTCCGAGGATTTGCGCCCTTGCCGGTTAACCGTGACAGAGAAACACCTGTAAACACGAGTCGAGAGCGTCGTCGTCGTCTTCGAGGTCTTGGCTGTCGGGTGGGTAATTAAAACGTCAAGTGTTTTTCCGGGGGGACTTCGAAGTGAAAATTTGTTTTTTTTTTCATTCGTGTGCGTAAGTGATTTATACGGCGGTTGCTGGTGGGGTTCGACCCGTTTTGCATGTAGTTCTTCATCGTTTTACAACGACTGCCACTGCGCCGACATGCGTTCATTAGTGCTGTTGGACAACACGGATAATTACACAGCCGATGATGTTTCGGGCGATCGGGACGAAATGGCCTACCATGAGTGCGTGCTCACCGGACATCTCGTTGAAGCCAGATGAAGTGGGTTTGCTGTGGCATTAATATCTAACTATACCTACCGCGAGAGATGATGTACGGGCCGAGCGTGCCAGAAGAGCATTTCTACCAGCTGGGCAGTATTTTACAATCATAAATATACTGGACCGGGAGGGAGGGAGAATGTTCGGTTCAGGATAAATGGACCTATTTGTAGGAAAAATTATAGCCAGACCATGAGCTTGGGCTTCATGCACCTGAAACATGCAATTTGGATGTATCGAGTGACCGTTTCTTCTGCTCAGTAGAACCAATTTGCATCGGTGGGGCAAACGGGTTCGATTAATGAAAGTCGAACATTCGGGTAATATTCAAAATGGGTTTGCTTCATTTGATCGTTAATGGACGGTCTTGGAAGGACGGTGGTTGCCAAAACCAGTTGATAAAATTTCGTTCGTTTTAGTTACCAGATACGAGGTCCAAAGAAGAGATCTTTTGGGTATTTGTACCCGTGACCGGAAATATTATAGCTTAATTTTCAAAGACATCAAGAAAATTGTGTACAAATTGAATATAGCCAAGTTCAGCCGTTGACTGATCAGAAATAGAATTGCTACACCCAACCTGGGGATTCGCATACAGTTATATTTAATTTTCCAACGGAGAATGATAGAGAACACCACATAAACAAAGGATGTGATTTCCGATCCTTGATTCGGAAACAAAGGGCGGATAGCATGTGCTAATGTAGTTTTACATGAGAAAATGAAACAAAATCAATCAAAAACAAGCCAGTCAGATTCGAACCATGAACATTCAGATCGATAGAACTATGCCTGTACCCATTGGACTGTTAGTAAAATTGCAAGAAGTAAAGGTGTTAAAAACCACTGATGATGATGATGATGATGATGATGATGATGAAATACAACCAAGGTAACTTTCACACATACAAGCAAGGTTACTTTCCATAGCAGTGGAATAATTTGAAAAACGATTTGATCAGAGTTCTGTTGTTGTTTGTCATCATCAAGCTCCTGTATGAAGGGCCAAAAACGTTTGGGTGGGCCCACAAGCAGAAACACTCAAGCGAAACCCGCGAATATAGGAAAAGAAACTCCTCCCAAAAGCAAGTTCACACTCACAGCACTAGAATCAGCCCTCAATTGACAGAATAAACCCAATAGATGGGATAAAAGAACTCGCCCTCGTTCCGCGAAATGTTAACAATAGGGAGGAACCAGTCCCATGCTCCTTATCCAAATCGTTCCCCTTGGGTGCCCTGGTAGTCCCTTACTTTCCCCTTTATATGTGATTTAATGTAATGTTATATTTAGTTTATTTTGTTGTGGTCATTTGATTGCTTACCTTGTGTTAGAAAATTTGGCTGAAATTAAAGCTTGTTTATTATTCTTTATTATTGTAACTGTCTGTCAGGACCAACGATAACTTTATAAAAGCAAAGTTTATCTCTCAGAGTGCATTTAATTTTAAGATATCAGCTACTTTAATTGTGTAAAATACAGTATAAATCAAATTTTCATAATTCATAGTCGTTTTTCGTACCTTTTGACTAAATTGTTTTCGATTGTTAGCATCTCTTTTTTTGTATGACATGTTTTCTGGTTGCTGTTATTTTTTTCTTGGTTCGTTCTTCATTTTTAATCATAGGTTTTAGGCGTGATGTGAAGTAAGTCGAACTGCTTTGTAGTAAAGTTAAGAAAAAATTATACCTCTGATATTTGCTTAGGTCTATTTTGTTTATCCCATTCAACCCAAAACGAGAATATTCAAATTCGTGAAGAACTGGTTCGCGTGAGGTTTCTTTATTCTAACTCATTGATGAACTTTCTAATATCAAACCTTGCTGCTTACATTTTTTAATTTTCTTTTATTATGTTTTTGATTTTTTTATTAGGGTTCTTGCTAGGGTTCTTGTATTTAAAACTTATCTCTTGTGTTTAGGTCTGATTTTTCTTATTGTTATTTGTTTTCTTAAGGGTAAGGGTAATGTCTAAAGTATTATTATAATTAAGTATTTATGTATTTAGACTTCGTATTTTTGTGCTCAGTATAATTTGTTTTCTCTATATACATGTATGTAGTTTTTTTTCATGTGTTTTGTACCTTGAATAGAATATATTTTTATACTTGTATTACAATCTCAAATAAACCAGTTTACCGAGCCTACCTATATCAATTTATACCTTTTTATTCTTTTGTCAATTATTTTGCTGTAACCCTATTTTTTCAGTTCTTAGTGTTTCTTTTCCAATATTTATGCTTATTCGATTTTTCATTTTCTTCTTCCGCTTCTTCTTCTGATCTCTTGTATATTTCTTCTGCCTATTTTTTAAGAATCTGAATAAGCCACTTGGTACATAAGGAGTGTTCGTTCTGTTGTTTGCTGGAAAGTTTTGATGTCATTATATGGAACGGTTTTAGTTAGAAACTGAACGGACGCCTGCGGAGTTGGGTACAGGCGACTCGTGAGGTAGTACGTGCTCTCAAGGTCATGGAGGAAGACAGGTTATTGTTACCCATTGTATCTATATTAATAAAATCTATTTTTAACAGTTTTGCGTCGACCATCAGTTTAATTGGTTGAATCGGCTGTGTCGACACTTCGTTCCGCAATATTTTATATCGGGCGTAGCGTTTTGTCTATTGTTTCGGTTGCCTATTGTTCGTTGCGCGAGTAATCGAGTGAGCATGAAAAGTCGTGGTTCGCCGGGTAAGACAAGTGAATACATAATTAATTGTTCGTTCATCATGCTCATTGAGCCACCACGTCTTGGAACAAATAAATCACTGTCCCATTTTTTAAGTGACTATAGCGGCATCTGTACTGTTGGTGTAGATCGGTCTAAGTTGGTCTCAGGCGTTGAGATGAATTAACTTGTTTTCCCAATGAAAACACCACTATCACACTCTGTGAGTGGCCCCAATAGCATCCTTACTGTTTGTTTAAACCGGTCAAAATCGGCTTTTCAGCATTATTAAATCACTTTGTATTCCCAATGAAAAACCATAGTTTGTGAGTGGCCCCAATAGCATCCTTACTTTTGGTTCAAATCGGTTCAAATCGGATATCGGTACTAATTTTTAAATATGTCACTTGACAGCTTATCGTTAACCAGAATGAACCCCGCTGCTATCTAATCCTATTATCCAAAATCCCAGTTATCCGTGGGAGTGCAGAAGTGTTCTCGGCTTCCAATAAAGCGAGTATTACGTCAACATATTCCACCCCTTTCTTTACTTGACCCGCATTCGGACGGGGCCGGTGGCGGTATTGCCTTAGTTTGAGATCACCAGTTTTTACACATTGAAGATGCATGTTAGTGGGTCCTCCCTTAGCTCAGTCGGAAAAGGCGCAGCTACGAAGCAACACCATGCTGGAGGTGGCTGGGTTCGATACCCGGTCTGGTCTAGGAATTTTTCGTTAACGAAAACTTCTTGACTCCCTGGGCATAGCGTATGATTGTACTTGCCACACATTCATACTAATGCAAAAATGGTAACTGGCATCGAAAGCTCTCAATTAACAACTGTGGATGTGCATTTAGAACACTAAGTTGTGAGCAAGCAATAAGCTAATTGTGAAAGCAATAAGCTTGAAATGCTAAAGAAGAAGAAGATGTATGTTAGTCCCTCGCATCATCTGTTGGTTCTCTGTGTAATTACAGCTGATCTGGCAATAACGGAGTAGCTACCTCGGGCGGTCAATCATGCTCATGCTCACGCTCATTTCTTCTGCCTATTTTTTATTTTCTGCTTATCCTCCACCAACCGTTTCCATTCTTCACCGATTATTTCCCTACATCTACTCAACTCTTGTTTTAGCGAGTCTTTCCACGTTAGGCTTGGTCGTCCTTCTTTTGTCTTGTTGAATTTTAGTTGGTAAGCTAATTTAAGTGGATGATATTCTATTCTTCTCAGAATGTGACCAGTTATTATTCTTCCTACTCTTGCACTCTTTTTTTGATTTTCCGCCCAGCAATGTTTTTTATTATTTGCTGGTTTCTTACAATGATAAAAAGTACTTCTTAAAATAAGCTTTTTGTAATTTGCATTATTTACTCTCTTTCGCTTTAAAAAAAAAAACACTAATTAAAAAAATTTTTTGGAGCGTATTAGTAGAACGATTATGATTGGGAAACTATACTTACTTTTTTTTACAGAACCACCTATTTCGTTCCATACATTATAGATCACTGTTTTATAAATCAACTTCCATATTACCCAGGAGGGGTTAAATTTTTTACAAAAATCTAGAACTGTTTTACTTGCCTTATTTGCATTTTCGCATCGTTGTCTATTTGTTAATCATTTATCCAAAAATGCTATTAGACAAACTCTTAACTATTTTATCCTGTTTCACACATTAAAAGTTCTTCTGCTATAGCATTATCAACTAATCTTGTCGGTACTTCTAGACTGATCAGGATGTCTCTGATATTATTTACTTCTATGTACAGTGTCAAACGCTCTTTTAATGCCCAATGCCAATACATACAAATCCTTTCCTGCATTTCAATATTCTTCCATGATTCTCCTAGTGACAAATATATGGTCTTCTGTAGATCTTTTGTTTGTAAACGCTGCCTGGTATAAATCTGGCTCACCTGCATTACTTGCTAATTGCTTGGCGACCATTTTGCATATATTTTGTATACTACATTGCATAATGATATTCTCCTGAAACGATGTGCCTTTGATGCTCTTGTTTTTTGGGATATGTATATGATTTTACTTCAGCCCTTTGGTCGGAAGAACATTTTCGGTGTACAGGGTGCGGCAGAAAGTAATGCGAAAATGTTAAAACTTTAGTATTGGGTTAATTCGTGTACCTAGTGACTAATTTCTGTCGAAAGTGTATATGTTTATGTTTACTTTCATGTGCTGCATCCAAACATTCTATTTGTTTTATTGCAAATTCGTCAAAATGTTTGCGAAAGAACTGATCACCAGTTTGTTGCTCGCCCAGAAGAAGCCGAAAGAGATTGCCAAGGTGGTAGGGCGTCATTTGGCAACAGTTTACCGCATAAAAAAGTCCCTGCAGGATGGTCCTCTGCAGCGGAAGCCGGGAAGCATGCTGAACGTGATCAAATCGGTCCGTGCAAAAATTGCTCGCAACCCGGTGCGTTCCATAAGAAAACTTGCAAAGGAAGCCCATATTTCGGAGAAATCCATGTGAAAAATCATCAAAGAAGACCTGCATGCATCTTCCAGAGCCAGATTGAAACGCCACTTGAATAAGGACCGGGTCAAGGAACTACGAGTGACTTGTTCCAAGAGATTGCTTTCCTTGTTGAAGAAGGAAAAAAGGTTAATCCGTCGAAAAGCTTTTCATCATCTTTTCATGCACTCGAAAATGTTGATATTATTGCTTGAATTAGTTGAAAATGGGATTTGAAAGAAATAGAACAAATTTTCGCATTATTTTCTGCCGCACCCTGTATGCTCAACAACAGCTGCATGAATACCTTAGCCGTAGTGATAAGGGGTCGAATAGTGATGCAATCACAGAGAGAGAGAGAGAAAGAGAGAGATAGAGAGAGAGAGAGAGAGAGAGAGAGAGAGAGAGAGAGAGAGAGAGAGAGAGAGAGAGAGAGAGAGAGAGAGAGAGAGAGAGCTATGCGTTTTGTGAATGGTGCGCCAGATTTCAGGCTAGGAATGGAAAATTGGAACTTCGAAACATCGGAACGTAGCATCCAAGTTAGTCCCAATGTGTTTATTGAAGAGTCCGGGTCCAAATTAGTCCTTTCCGCAAGTTGGTTGCTGTTCCTGCGTCGTTGGCCCCAGTGATAACGTCATCTATATATGTGTCCTCGAAAATCACCTTCGATGCAAGAGGATATTACTGCTCGTCGTCTAATGCGAGCTGTTTGAGCGTCCTGGTGGCCAGGAACGTTGCCGACTTCGTACCATACGTAACCGTGTTCATCTCGTAGACCTTGACAACGTTCGCAGGTGAAAAACGACAGAGAATGCATTGCAAACAACACTCATGAAGATGGATGAGAATTTGGCGGAACATTTTCTCTACGTCCGACACAACCATGAATAGCTTCGTTCGACTGCGAAGGATTATAGATCGAAGCTCTTCCTGAAGAACTGCCCCAGTCATCAGCACGTCGTTGAGCGACACGCCACTTGAAGTCTTGCACGTCGCGTCATACACTACACGTACCTTTGTCGTGGTGCTTGATTCCTTGATTACAGGGTGCTGAAAATCAAGGTAGCACCCTTCAACCGATTCCGCATCAGTTTCCACTACCTCCTGCATGAGGCCAAGCTTCAAGTACTCCTCCATAAGGGCATTGTATTGTTGTCGGAGCGATGGATCCCTAGCCAGTCTGCACCCCGTTCCTAAAAGACGCCGGTATGCGATGTCCCACGACTCGCCCAATCGTGAAATGGCATCATCTTTCTTCATCAATGAGACGGTGAAGCAGCCGTCCGAACCTCGTTGAACCGTGCTGAGATAGATGTCTTCCCACCGTGTTTCCTCCGGTGAGTGTGCCTTGCCTGACTTGATATGCAGAGAGCGAATTGGATTCGAAATGCCACCACTGATATTCCAGCCAAAGACGGACTCATTTAGGATAGGAAGATGCTCCCCCAAGGAAATCCTCCCTTCAGGTTCAAAAAACTAGAAGAAATGTTCAATTCCGAGCACGAGGTCTACCGTATTTGGCTCAAAGAATGTAGGATCGGCCAATTGTATCCCACTTGGTAGCGTCCACGTATTCCTGTTGATGGCGGTTGTTGGGAGATTGACGGTGACCTTTTGGAGAACTAAAAGACCAAACTCATGAGATAAGTCGAGAACTTGTAACCGCAATACCCCTCGAATCCTTTGCCGAACCCTGGTAGAAAATTGACCAATCTCTACTACCGAAATGTCCACCTGATCCCAATGAACGTGTAAACGCTGACCCAACCGCTCTGTGATAGAATTACTCTCGGATCCATAATCTAGCAGTGCGCGAGCGGGTTGAAAGTTATTAGTTGTTAGTACGAAACACTGAAGAAGCCTACACATTGTAGACGAAATACGCGTATCTGTCAAGATAAGTAAAGGTAGTTCGAATTAAATGGAAAATACTAATTTTTCTTTTCATTTCTAGTTCTGTGATGGGTTGGTGAGATGCAGCGGACACCGTCGTTTTCGTGGCTGCCACCTTAGCCACATGGGTATTAGGAGATGTGGTTGGCCCGTTGGCCATAGCAACTGCTGCAACCTTGGGTTCCTTATCTGGCTTAAAACATACAAGGGTGTGGTGACGACCTTTGCAGTTGTCCTACAGGAGTATTTGGATCAGCATTCCTTGGCTGGGTGTCCCGTTCTGACGCAGTTCCGGCAAAGACCATGCGACTTCAGGACACCATTCCTGTTCGATACTGCCATTTGTTGAAATTCACTGCATTGGAAAAGCAAATGATCCGATAAGCGGATAACGCAACGTCCCCTGGAAGCCTGGGTTAAACTGTAGCTCGCCTTCAATGATTGTGGTTTCGGTTTCGGTGGCTGCTGCATTGGACTGACACCCCTAGTGTTGGTGGCCTTTGGTGGAAGACTGTCCAAAACCTGAATCCGACGCCGCAGAAATTCCAATAAATCTTCCAGCCAATCTTGCTCTTTCGAGGATGAAATTTCCTCCCAACGCGTGACCGGATCTAAAGGGTGTTTCAATCAAAATTTGGTTGACTTAAACTTGACGCATTTCCTTTCATCGTGCATTAAAAATTTTGCACATCCCTCATTTTGAAGATGTGTGCGTGTAGCATCATGCCTCTATTTTGATTTTGAGATTAACACTTCAGTTATGAAAATAGCGTCGAAGGAAGGAAAGCAACGCATCAAAATTTTGCACGTTTATGGCGAAAATCCAAACTCTCACGCCAAGTTGGTGAAATTGCTGAATGTGGCTAAATCAACTGTTACCATCATATTAAAAGTGTTCGGTGAACGTTTTTCGACAGCGAGGGAAGCTGAATCGGGGGGAAATCGAAAGCCGGAGGCCACAGCGACGACAAAAAGAGTTACCCGCTGTTTCGAGCGGAACCCCAACCTCTCCGTCCGAGAGGTCGCAAAGAAGCTTGAAGTGGCGCCTTCAAACGTGGATAGAGATGAAAAACGAGCTGAACTTACAAGAAAGTGGTGACTCCAAATCGTGACGATAAACAAAACACGTCGGCCAAAGCACGATCGCGAAAGTTGTAGAAGACGATGCTGACGATGTTGGATTGCTTCGTACAGGACGATGAAACATACGTCAAGGCAGACTTTAAACAGCTTCTTGGACAGGAATTTTATACGGCAATCGGACGGGGAAAGGTGGCAGATATTTTCAAGCACATCAAACTGTCAAAGTTCGCGACACAATTGTTCCGATGTTGTTTTGAGAAGGAAATAATTTCTCATCACTATGAGGCTCTAGGAGTAGACAGCATTTTTTTGCTAGAACAAAGTTGTTAAGAGAAAGTATTGATAGTTCCGTTAGCTCACGGCAGGCTGTGGAAATTGAATAGATGTAGTTTGAAATTGAGCGGAGGGCATTGTGAGGTAGTATTCCGAAACAGGAAACACAAACTTTTGCCAAGCATCCCCATGCGGGGTAGGTCAAGGCATGATCGAATGCACCACCTTGACTGGCAAAAGTCTGTGCACTTGATCGTGCTCATATACTACCGATAGCTTTTTTTTAATAGTTCTAACGAACTGTCTACTTGTACTCCCAAATCCCCTACACGGGAGAGAAACTATCTCCCGCTCCTTTTGGGTTTATTTTTGGCATACGACTTCTGCTTTCTGACTTCTGACTTCTGACAATTGTTCCGTACTATTTTGGCCGGATTTGGCATCTTACCATTACGGAAAAAAGGACATGGAATGGTTTGCTGCCAATAATGTTCAAGTGGTGCCCAAGGACAAGAACCCTCCCAACACGCCAGAGCTCCACCCAATCGAACAATATTGGGCCATCGTCAAGCGGAACCTTAAGAAGACTCAAAGAGCTGTTGTGAGCGAGAAACAGTTAAAGGCAAACTGGCGTTCTGCGGCAAATACAGTACAAAATCT
Organism: Aedes japonicus; assembly: GCA_034211315.2. Taxonomy (NCBI): domain Eukaryota; kingdom Metazoa; phylum Arthropoda; class Insecta; order Diptera; family Culicidae; genus Aedes; species Aedes japonicus. The sequence goes on from JASCZW010004944.1 coordinate 64,234, forward strand.
TATGGCAGGTGTTAAACGAAAGACCCGGCAATTCGCATTCGGTAAAAAAAGAAGCTTAGCTTAATATTCCTCCTGTAGTCTGTGTTAACTGAGCTTGAAAAAGAAAAAGAATTTGACTTATTCATAGAAATTTTGATCGACTCACACACATTACTGTGTGACGAAATTTTGATCGTAACACCCTTTATTCTGGCAGCTGGCGCAGAAAGTTATCAAAGAAATGCAGGTTCACACATATCATGCAAAAACTCTTTAAAAATGGATCCACACGTAAGGCTTGTCTAAACAAAATGTCAAACCCTCTTTCGCCTTTTGCGGACCTAAAAAAACTGCACTACTCGAAAAACGATTCGAATCAATCACACAATTAGGGTAATTCGCAACATAATACGGTGGTACAGTACGGTTATCGGATAGTTACACAATTTAACGTAATTTTATTTTTAATTGCACATAATATTACGTTATCAAACGTCGGAATGTTAGATTTCGCAAAACGACGCAGCAAAAGCAAAACACGTCACTTTCTGTGCACGGGTTGCTTCGATCTTCTCAACATACAGTCTGAGTTACTGTGCAAAACTCTATCAACTGCCAGATTCGGACAGATAATAGAAGAAAAAATAGGAAGAAAGAGAAAATAGGACTCAATAAATCGTGTACCGGCTTACAACTGATTCGGACCCGTTTCTTATTTTGAACCATCGACCGAAAGATTTGTTGAGATATAGAAAATATCTAGATATAGAGGTCTGAATTGTAAAACTTCTTGAGGATTGTTAAAATGTTAGAAATTCCAAGAAATATCGAGATGTAGACCGTCGAAAAATGATGAGTTAACTGTCATCACTACACAGACTCATAAGATATTGTACACACTTAGATGTTTTCACCGAAATCTGTAAAGTTTTACCGAATTCTCAACAGCTGAACGTTCGGTAATCCGATTTTACGGATTTCGGTGAAATTTTACAGATATCTGTAAAAAAATTACCGGATTTCTGTAAAATTTTACCGAAATCCGTAAAATCGGGTTACCGAACGTTCAGCTGTTGAGTATTCGGTAAAATTTTACAGATTTCTGTAAAAAAATCTAAGTGTGTAGTCAAATTTTTAAGTCCGCATCCCCCGGAAAAGTTGAGCGGATTTTTACATCATGCAGGCCACATATCACAGAAAGTTTATAAAAGCATTAACTCAATGAGACTCCAGCTTTCCGAAAGGCCACCTTCGGATATCAATTATCGTCCCCTACTATGCAAAAGATACACCCGACAGCAACCAGTAATTTCAAACTACTTTCAAGCTTGAGTTAGCACCATTTACGACCGTAAAGATGAATATCCGCCCCGGATTAACTTGATCCGTCCACCTCCGCCACCCTTCCGATCCTCCTCCACGCCACCTTAATCCACCTGATCACGCGCCCTTCCCCCTCCCACAAATGCAGCACACATATGCATAGGCTTATCTGGCGCTAACTATCGCCATCATCATCTACATATCGCGCGTCGGGTTGCAATTTTTGTTTTCCATGCCAATTTCCGTCGGCGTCGCTCCCCGGTTGGCTGCAGGATGATAAATTGAAACAGACGCTCCTCAATTATGTGAGACACCCGGTCGGAACCGACACGGCCAGATCCGTGTCCCCCTCCCCGAAAAAAAATTAAGATAGCCAATTTCCCTCCATTCCAGCAACAACACGGTCGACGGAGGGGGGGGGGGGGGGCATTCATGATGCAATTCATCATTTCGCGTTGTTTTAATGAATGAAACTTTCGCATCGGGAATGGCCATTCTTTCCCGCGCGAAGGAGGCGGCGAGGTGCACTTGACTTTTGATCCATTTCCGGCGCACCGCGAAGAAGATGATGAGGCGCTTGTGGAACGTAATTAATTTGATCGCGATGGCGTCGTCGGCGTCGTCGTCTTCGTTGACGGGTACAAAGAACCTTGCCAGTCAGTGTGTCCGGGAATTGGGTGCATTTCGCGAAAACGAAGCAAAGGGCAGTGCGCCGAAGAAATGCAACCCCAGTGCATCGCAGCGCTCCGAGAAAGAGAGCGAAAGTTGCGACCGTCAGGGGCGAGGTGAGATTACTTTGTGCTTGGGTACCTTCAACCGTAAGAACAAGATCGAGAAGTAGGGGCCCCACTAGCTAGCTAATAATTTCGATATGTATGCAAATTTTAGAGAGCTGCGAAGAACGAATGAGCCAGTTGGGGAATTTCGCTGGAAAATGCTGATTCGCCTGTATTAGGGAAGGGAGCTGCCAGAGGCGTGCACGCTGGGGTGGGCATTCTAGGATGTAATTGATTGTTCTGGATCCCAACTCAACTGCCATTCGATACCTTTCTTCGAATGTCAACCCGGTTGGCTCCAAAAGTCACGTGAAATTTTTGCTGATTCGCGAGTTTGATTTTATCTCGCAGCGGCAAAAGGGGGAAATTATCTTTGCTTTCCTTGCGAAATGGATCTAAATGTGCCGTGCCGATTTCAATCGGGTGGATCCGTTACCGAACTGCCAACGCAATCCGATACGATGCCAGACAGTAACAGGAGCGTTCAAAAGTTGAAAAGTTCTTGTGCATTCGGCAGAATTTCGACGCGCCTCGTCAGTCAACAAGCGCTGCTTAACGGTGGTGTGGCACGCGTTTCCAGGAATTTTCACCTATATATCGAAGGCACCGCGCGATCATCAAATTAACTATCCTATCGTGCGAGGTATTCGATTTCCAGGTAATTCACCAAGCGAAAACAAACACCGAACAGGTGGTGTTGGGTTGCGCAGTCAGTTTCGGCGAATTTGTTTTGGTTCGAAGAATCGGCTTCGGGGAAATGCAGGTCAAAAAACGTGACGGAATTATGATTTACCGATTTGGCGGCGAAAGTTCCTGCTTTGATTTGGACCGATCCAAACAAGAAGGGGCGATTATTTGTACAACATACTCCTGTATGTTGCGTATTAGTAACTTGCTGTCTTCTAGGCTTTTGTACTTATTACCTAATGTATTTTTCAATTTCGGTTTGCAAATGGATCTTTTTCCAAATCTGAGCTGTTTGCCATTTGAATAGTGTCTGATGTTACAGTTCAATTTTTGACAGTACTGTATCATAACTCACAATATCATTATATTTGATGATATTGTTGTATTGATTTTACTCCTTAGATGATTTAAAAATTGCTTGTTGTTTTTTATGTCCATTTGTCTTTAACTCCCTTACACAGGAGCAATAATTATTTGGCCAGCACAAATAAAAGCGTATTGCTGTTATAAAATCAACATCAAGCAGCAAATAGTGACCATGGCAACAGTAAATTAAAATGTTAGTTTTGTATAATTTAACAAACTTTTTTAGGATACCTCAAATCAAGATTTTAGGAAATTGCTGCTATCGCTGAAAACAAACGAAAACGTGCATAAGGGCGAAACCACAGAACTCTACACTTTAACACTTTACAACATTTCTTACATTTCAGGATCCACCAAAGGGAGATCATAAATAATAGATACCGAGTGATTACAGTATTTTTCACTAAAATAAACATATACACTATTATATAAATATTTCATGGGAATGGGAGGGACCATCAGGGCACCCGATTGAAGCACTCTGGATGGGGAGAGTAGGAATGCCAACTCCCCATTGCTAACAGTTTGTGAATAGAGGGTGGGCTCTTCTCCTCGCCCATTGGGGCATCCTCATGTTTGATAGCTTGCCTTTTTGACCAATTGTCCAATCTTGTTGTTGGAAGGAGATTCTTCATATCCCTGTGGATACGTATAAGTGATGTTGCCTATCGATCCACCCAATCCCTTTTTGGCCCTTCATACAATGGCATGATTAGGATAATCAGTGGTTATTAAAGCTTGATCAAGTCTAACAGCGAGGAGAGCTTACTGCTGTCGGACTTAGTTTCCGTGCTACAATGAGTGGTAGTACATATCATACATGAATCTTGGTTGGACAGTAAATACTTCCCAAAAAGCTTTTAATAAGCAATTGAAATAAAAATGATTAAGTAAGTCTCATACCAGATTCCAGCGTGCAATAAAAGGATTATTTAATTACTAACGTAACTCATTGCAACACAAATATCATTACCAATCAAATATCTTTATTAAGAAACACATCAACTTGTATTTTGATTAATTGAGCTTAGAGTTTAATGTGGCTATATTCATTCCCTACAAATTATTTTGAGAGGCCATCCTTAAACGATAATTTAGACAACTTTGAAATTAATTCCTTCGACTGTATACACTATGTTCATCCCAAGTACCATGTTTATCCTAAATTTAGCTAAAGAAAGAGGTTTGAAACATAAACAAGCTGCTGCTTACATTGTGATGGAAGGTTTGTATCGAACTCACACCAGGAAACTCTCCTATCTTTAAATGTATGTTTTTTCCTGAACCAGCTAGAATTTGTGAAAATTCTTCACGTTTCACCATTTCAATCGATCGAATTTTCTATTACTCGTGCATAGTACTTTGCGAAATATCCAAAATATAGAGAAGAAACCTAAATTGAAAATATGTTAAGGTGATGCAATGTTATTTCTGCAGTCCGAGAAATCTGATAAGTTCTCTTTCAACACCCGTACTAAGATATTTTTCTCATTTCAGAAAGCGAGTAATGGCGCTATAACCATAAACCGTATTGGGCTAGGACTAAAGTTAATGCTTAAGTCTCAACTGTTTGGAGAAAAATGGAGCATCACTTAACCTGCTTAGACTCGATGCTTCCAACGACCATGTAAATAAAGTTTTGTTCTGCACACCAAACCAGGGCATTCTGTTTAACTATTCGCTCCGACTATTAATTTCCTTTTTCCTTTGATATCTATTGAAGGCTACGTGGGTTCCCCGTGTCTTCTTAAGGTAAATACCAAATAGTTCTTGAGAAACCTTTTTGTTTAAAATGTCTCCATCTATTTCAAGTCATGAAAACGCGCGTTTAGATGTCATGGTTTTGTGGTGAAAATTTGGCGACAAAATAAAGATATGCATTTTGATTTATTTTAATTTTCAGTTTATTGTCAAGTTTTTACTATGGAATATTTGTTTTCCACCAGTCTAATATTCTCTCCATAAACCCCTATTAGTTCGCAACAATTTGTGCTCAGAAATTTATTTCATTTATTTTAAGAGTTAAAATAGTATGCATAAGACTTATTCCAAAACACTTACGACCTTTACAAAACTTGCGCGAGAATCTTTTTTTTTTCAATCAGTAGAAAATGATCAGTATTCGACACTGACCATTTGGCGTGGAACCCGTCTGCCGAAGAAGCCAACCTCACCAGAAAAATTTTGGGCGATTATGAAGGGCAAGCTCCGGAAAACAGGGATGGTCTTCAAAAATGAAAAGATTTGAAGAAAGAGTGGATGGAAGTGTATATGAAAGATGGTGCAAGTGTTGCACAGGATTTGATGAGTAGCGCAAAGTCTACGGTGCGGGCATTTAGCATAAGAGAGGAGGTTGAATAGTCCAACTAATATGTGTTTATTTATTCTCTGAGAGTTTCAAAAATGTCCGACCTAAAATAAATTTTCGGTAATCATTTTTGTCTGTTTCATTTTTTTCGAGTACAATCTTAAACTGTGATTTACCCACCAATTAACTGTCGATCTTGCCACATTTGCAAGATCGACAGGCAATCGGTGGGTAATCTGCTAAGAAGCAAATCGGAAGAATCGATGAGCTACCTCTCCTAATCAGCTGCGCTTTCATTTGATTCATAAATGTCTTGTTGTAAGTTAATTCGTTAATTTTAATTTGATCGGGATTCAGAGATATGTACTTGAAATCAATGCAAAGTAGCATGCAACATGAACACCTTTCTACCCCAATCAAAAATAATCACGCTAACACCTCATTCCAATCCAGACAGAGAGCAGTTAGGGAAACAAACCTACTCCGAAATGTCCTCACACACTCACGCAGCGATGACAAACCCAGACAAGTTTCTCCTTCGTATGAGGAGATACGGGCGGTGAAGATGAACACAAAGTTCCGAAAAACAAAGCTTCTGTCACGTCAGTTTATCCGTCCATCCACCCAACAACAAGGACGACGACGACGACCGACGTCGGCTTCCAAGGGCAACGGACCCGGAAGGCATTTCCCTGCTCGATGTCTGAGGCCGATCCAAATGATGATCCTTTGTATCGTTTGGCTCTTTCTCCTCGAAGTTCGTCCGTGGGTGGAATTTACAATTCTTCCTTGATTTCCAACAAATCGAGAAACGGTATGAAATTACAGGGTGTTAGAAAAAAAGGACTCACATCGAACGTTGACCTTGACGAAAAACCGGCGACGACGACGACGACGACGACGACGGCAGGCTGTCTGAAGAGAACGAAAGTGAAAGCAGAAAAAGGCCTATAAAGACCGTCTTTATGGTTATGTTGATTCCTGTCTCGTACATGGAATGATTCCTCAGTATGGTTGGCCGTGCGAGACACTCTTCCTGGGGGTAAAGTTTTTCCTCGAAATCAAAACTCTTTGACACCGACGAGATTGGCCTGTCGGCTGGAGGATGATTGATTTATCCCCAGGCGGCAGTGAGCCGTGTGACCTCGATGGCGACGCCGAAAGCATTTTCATGTAGCCCGTAGTTCTCCGTAATTGCATCGCGCGGCAGGGCAACACTGGGCTGTTTGCATAGAGAGAGAAGTTATAATTTAAAATTGCGTGAAAGGGTTCCACATTTTAGCGATGCGTGCCGGGGAAAAGTTCCAACAAAGAACCTCTTTTTTCCAGAGCAAGGAGTGGGGGGATTTCAGTGACAAAGAAAGTGTTGAAACTTTCTGGAATCAGGACAAGAAAAGCACCACGGTGGTGCAGCCATGGGCGTATGACAGACCTGCCGAGTGAGTGAAATCGAGACATGTATCCGAAAAAAAAAACGAAATAAAGAAGGAGAAAGGAAAAATATTCGTTGGGAAAATACGCTCGCCAGGACAACGACCAGACAGCATTATTGATTTTATTTATCGTTGGCGTTTTTCTCGTTTCGGTGAACTTCTTCCAATGAGGCTCGCAGACTGCTTTCCCCCCTCGCTCTAAGGGGTGTCTCATCTTTGTTGGATGCGATTGAGAAATTTTGATTCACGCAATTGAGGTTTTCGCTTTCAGATACAATGTGCTTCCGATGAGCTAATTGACACCTTTCCGTGCCTTCAACTATGCTGGGATTCGTTTGAAATATGACGAACTGTTTACACCCTTCTAAGAAACTTGCCTTGGACCGTTTGCGCCATCGACCATCGCTCGCCGGTTGGCCAGATTTCCAATTAATTATAAACTCGTGGTCGTCATCGAATCCGTTTTTCGCTGAGTTGCGCTCGACAATTTGCGGTGGGTTGTTTACACTTTGCAACACCATCTCCATCAACATGTATGCTCATTGAACAATGAAAGCAGCAGCAGCAACTTCGGGTTAGCCAATGTTTTTGATTGTGAGGAATCGTTTTTCGAAACTGCTCATCCATGGCGAGGGGTCCGTGACTGTGATTCATCGGAACGGGTTTCTGCAATCGCGTATGAGTCAAGACTTCTGAGTAATAGAACAAGGCAACTCGACGGTTGCGTTTTGTAATTTTTCTAGTCGGTTCTAGCAAAGTTCTAAGGAAGTTGAGCAACCAAAATATCTAGCTCAGTCGCGCTTCGATGGTGGAAAATAAACACAACAACTAGCACCGATTCATCCGTTCAAGGATGGGAAGGGGTGAGGGTAGAACTTTATTCTCACGCTACCACCCACTTTTCCCATCGCGGTTCGGGGGTGAGGAAAAACTAGACCGTTGCGTTTCGTGGGAAGCGGTTATACCTCATTCTTCGCCAGACGGGGACGCCGGAATGGGGACATTTTCGTTCGCTTTTTTTTAAGGGAGAAGTTCCTCGCCAGACAGAGCAGGACTTGCTGTCTCGTAGTTGCATGTTACGTCACCCGTTGAACTGATGATGTACGTCTTACTTTTACAGAGAAAAATCATTTTGAGTGAAAAGGGAAGGACGTCAGTTTACCGAAAAAAGCGTTAAAAAAATTATGAATCGCTACTGTACTAGAAAACTATTACCGAGTACTGAGAATTTTTACAGTATACTATATTCACGCAAGATTTACTTTACTCCAAATTTAGTTTTTATATTAAGTAATATTTGAAATAACATAACAATAGGACTGAAAAGCACATGCAAGTTAGGTTTTTTTTCATGTCCGTTCAATAGTTACATGACTGGAAATGGAGGCTTCGTTAGATTAGTATAGACAATTTTAACCTAGGGTAAAGTTTTAGCTGTACTGAAAACATACTTACTTATGCTGGTCCAACGTCCTATAAGGACCGCACCTGCGTCACGATACTTATCAATAAATTTCGGTTGAGGGCTATTTGTCACCAATTCCTCGAATGTCCCACCCTTCCAAGGTCTTGCTACACTTAGTTTAATCACCTAGCTCGCTGCGCTCCTCTGCGTCTTGTACCGCTCGGATTCGAGGAAAACACCATTTTAGTGGAGTTGTTGTCCGACATTCTTACGAAATGTCCCGCCCATTGTACCCTTCCAGATTTAGTGACTTTCTGGATACTCTGTTTGCCATAGAGCTGCGCCAGTTCATGGTTCATCGTTCTCCTCCATACGCCGTTTTCACATACACCGCCAAAGGTGGTCCTAAGCACGCGTCGTTCGTTAAATCCAAGTGCTTGCAGGTCCTCTTCAACGTCTTATGCCCGTCGAGAACTACCGGTCTTATCAGCGTTTTGTACATGGTAAAGGGTGTCCACAGTTAAATTGCATCACTTTAAACTCGTCCTCAAAAACAAGTCTCTCAAACGATTGTCATGAAATATTCAGGGAATTAATTAAAATGTATAATCCTGGTTTAGGTATTTTTATTTCACTGTATTTCTTTTCAAATCCAAAAGCTTGAACCGACCTTTTTTCCGTTTTCAACCATGTCTTCAACATTTCCTGTTCTGTAGTAGCAACTTTAGGGTGCTTACAAAGTTCGTGCTTCATTATAGCTCAATATTTTTCAATTGGCCGGAACTCTGGAGAATTTGGGGGATTACGATCATACGGCACGAAATTGACACCATTTGTCTTGTACCACTTCAGAATATCCTTGGAGTAGTGACAAGAGGCTAGGTCCAGCCAAAAACCTGTAGGAACGTTGTGTGTTTTGAGAAACGGAAGCAGTCGTTTTTTCAGGCATCCATTTATATACTTGACCATTTACAGTTAAAGTTGTCACGAAAGGCTTGCTCCATTTACCACACGAACAAATTCCCAAATCATGAATTTCTGGGGGAACTTTGACACTTGCTGTTTCCTGAGAGACTCTGGAACATCGAACTTGTCTTTCGCAGTCACATACTGGTTGCCGGGAATTTGTTGAAACGTGTGTTTCATCGTTCATGATGCAGCAGTGTGGTTTCGTCAACATGTTTTAGCTGTCTTATTCTGATTTTCATTGCGGTTTGGAGGTTTCTGAACTTTGAATGAACGGAGCCCGGCTCGTTCCTTGACTTTCCGCACAAAACTTTTGGTCAAGTGCAGTTTTTTTGCGACATCCCTAACGGAACAGTTGGGTGTGCGTTTAAAGGCAGCAACCACTCACTTGTAATCCTTCACACAGTACAGAACACTTTTTCTACCACTCACTTTCTTCCAATCGACAGTTAAACGTTCCCCGAAACGTTTTATGACACAAAAAACTGTAGAAATGAAAACTCACGCAGTGTAAACAATACACGCTGAGGTCATTGCAACCAAAATTTCGTTGAAATCAATCCAAAGGGCGGAATGTAACAGCTTTTTGAAAGTTATGCAATTTAACTATGGACACCCATAACACTCTGGACGGGGGTGAAGTTTACCAGATCTCAAGGTTTTGTCTAGTCCATTGACTACGAATTCCTCTGATGCAGTTTTTATCCGACGTAATCAATGATCCAAGGTACACAAACTCATCCACAACCTCGAACTCACCTCCGTCGATTGTCACAGTTTTGCCCAACCTTTTCCGCTTCACGTTTCAGCTTGGTTTACTGAACAGCTACTACCTGGAACGCTCTGCCGGCAACGTCCACGTCGTCAGCGAAGCAGGTTAACTGGCCGGATTTATTGAAAATTGTACCTCGCATGTAAACGTCTGCACGGTTCATAACATCTTCCAGCGCAATGTTGAACAGAAGGCAGGAAAGACCATCGCCTTATCGTAGTCCTTTACGTGTTTCAAAAGAGTCCAATGACACGCCCGATATCTTCACGTAACACTGTACACCTTCCATCGTAGCCTTGTTTATTCTGGTCAATTTCCCGGGAAAAACGTTTTCGTCTATAATCTTCCATAGCTCTTCAAGATCAACGTAAAGATTTGGCCAGTTGTCGATCGACCGTTCACAAAATCGGCTTGATAACTTCCCACAAATCTGCTCGTTAGCGGCGACAGACGACGGAAGATAATCTGGAACAGCACTTTGTAGGCCGTGTTGAGAAAAGTGATCATTCTCACCAAGGTTGCGGCTTATCATTTTTGACTTATCCATATTCATTTGGCGATAGCTCTTCTCAGAAGCTCAATTTCAAAATATAATGTATGATGAACTTATGGTGCTTGAGTACAACTTGGTCTAACAATACATAGCTCTATCTCTTATATCTGAGGAATAAGAGCGTATATTCGCAGTGATCTTCGCGATGATATTCGCGGTGAAGATCACGCGATTATCATCGTGAAGATCACTGTGAATACACGCTCTCATGTCGAAGATATAGGAGTTAGAGCAATGTATTGTTGGACAAAGTTGTAGGTCTACTCATGCACTACAAGTTTATCATACATCATATTATCAAATCGACCCTCTGAAAGGAGATATTGGCAAATGAATATGCCAGAGTCAAAAATGATAAGCCGCAACCCTGATTCTCACATTCTTACTTGTTACCCTTTTTTGTGTATTGGGCAGAGAACTCCCTATTTCCACTTCACGGGTAGCTGTTATGTATCCCAGATCCTGACTTTCAGTCGATACAGATAAGTCGCCAACTTATCCGGGCCCATTTTAATAAGTTCCGCTCCGCTGCCATCCTTCCCAGCTGCCTTGTTATTCTTAAGCTGTCTGATAGCATCCTACACTTATCGTGTGAGTTGGCACGTCACCCTCGTCCACCATACTGATGCAGCCATTCCTCCTGCTGTCTAGGTATTCAAGATACTTCCATCTTTATCCCGACACATTTTGGCTGACGGCACGAAGCCTTTATGGGACGCGTTGAGCTTCTTGTAGAATTTGCGCGTATCTTGAGAACGATACAGCTGCTCCATTTCTTCGCACTCCAACTTCTTCGGGTGACGCTTCTTATCCCAAACCTGAGATGAGTTTGCTGTCTTCGCTTCTGTCTGTAGCGCTCCACATTTTGACGAGTTGTCTGCTGCAGCATGCATTCTTCTCATCTAGAACCGTTTGACACTCATTGGACACTCTATGGCGTCCTCCGCTGCGATGTTGATGGCTGCATTGCTAGAGGGTTTGAGCTGTTTAGTGGAGGAGCTACCTTTGCTTATCTTGACAGATACGCGTAGTCGAGTTATTAGTACGAGACACTGAAGAAGTCTGCACATTGTAGACGAAATACGCGTATCTGTCAAGATAAGCAAAGGTAGTTGGAATTAAATGGAAAATACTAATTGTTCTTCTAATTTCTAGTCCTGTGGACGTTAATTACACATTCTGTTGTCAATTGGCCACCAACCATTCACGCACTTATGCACTGATAAAAAAATCAATAAGTATAAGTGTTCCACACCTGAGTTTTTTTATTTGTTGATTTGGAATTTCAAACATTGATTTGTTCCGCTTAAGTGTGAAAAAGATATTTTTTAAAACATGTTAACTAGTCACCATCGAGCATTAGAACCTTAACTACCAAGAACCAAACATAAATTTTGTAAATTTTGACCAGGTGCTGTCTGACGTCCGAAATAAGTATGCGGTTTTACCACGGACCCAAAAGGGAAGAACAGCAGAGTGCCGAGGATACTTTGAAAAAATCAGGCATCACTAATGTACTAAAGGCTGACTAAAAGTAAATTGAAACGCCCCTCGCGTGTCACAAGCACGCTTCTAGTGTTGGGAATTGAAAATCTAGGACAGTGGTTTGTTTTCACTTTTATAGAGAACAACTGGTGCAAGTTCGATCTAAGTAGTCGATCGCGTTCAGAAATAACGTCAAATGGACCTCGAAAGCTGACTAAACTGACTAAGGTGTAAACTCTGAAAAAACTGGAACCAGTGATCGTCCGCTGCGCAGCAAGGTGTTGAGGTGCATTAAAGCCAACTCCGGTTTTTCGATCAAAGATGTGGCCAGAAGGCACAATGCCAACTTTCAAACGGTGCGGAGCATTCTTGCCAGGGAAGGATACAAGTCGTACAAAGCCAACACATAAAGCTGAAATCCGTGGCCAAAAAGCGTGCAAGGCTTTTGTACGACCGCATTTTAACGAAACACAAGGGCTGCATTTTGATCGATGACAAAGCATGCGCCAAACTCGATTTCAAGCAGTTTACCGGTCAGAAGTTTTACACCGCGACTAGAAGTGGGGATTTGCCGCGAAGATTCAAGTTCGTGTATGCCGACAAGTTCGCGGCAAGCGATTTGTGGATGTGGCGTCGATTACGACTCCCAAGAATGCCTGAAAAAGTCATCTTTTGGCCCGATTTGGCCAGCTGCCACTACCCCAAGGTAGTTCTGGAGTAGTATGCTGTCAACAAGATCGATTGTGTCCCCCAGCTTATACATCCTCCGAATTGCGTGGAATTTTGTACCAATTGAAAAATACTGGACAATTTCAAAGCAGCGACTTCGAGGAGGCGGCGAGGCAGTCAAGGACATCCAGCAAATGCGGACGAAATGAAAGACATGCGCTGATTTTGTGTCCGTTTAAACTGTGCAGGCGCTGGTGAGCTCCATCAATAGGCAGGTTCAAAATTTCGTTCGAACTGGAGAAATGTAACCATCTAATCCTGTTACGTTGAAGTTTTTATAAAAGTACTGCAAAGCAAATTTGCAAAGCAAGTACCTCAAAGAAAGGACTTTTTGAACTAATTGAATCACGAATCAGGGCCTAACTGACAAACGTAAGCAATTACTTTTCCGTGAGTTTTTCGTTATTGAAAACTCGCCTAATCAATCCACCATGGTCATTTCGAAGAGGAAGAGTTCACCTATCCAATAGAATTGGAGGCTTACATGGGTAGCTTTTGTGCCACGAGAATTTTACGGAGGAAACCATTGTTTACGTTTGTCAGTTAGGCCTCAATGAAAAAAATGTGTCGAGTTCTAAATGGCCATTGTGAGGATATCAGTATGACTATATCACATGCGCAACGCACGATGCTATCAAATTCACTCAGTTTGGCGACATTTTTGACTCACTTTCATCAAAAGTGAAGTCACGTAAATTTGAGTAAACGTTGTGTTGATTTACCAGTTGAAAAATCGCTAACATGCATTCATTGGAAACTGGTGTTATTGATTTGTCAATTTGATTTGAAAGCTTACTCAAATTTAAGTGACTCCAATTTTGACTAAAGTCATTGAAAAATGACTCAAAATTGAGCCACATGGTACGGGCGTGCATGCTACAATTGTCTAATGCCTTTCTCCTCTCTTATGTTTTCTTGTTCTCTTCCCTATCCAATAATCGCAAGCAATACCATATGGCACATACATAGCAGGTTCGGACGCTAACCAGTTGAACCCTGCAAAAGGTTTTCAGACAATTGAACTTTGCTTTGAACCTACATCAAATAAAATTGAATATCAACTGTTGTATCATGTTGTACCCTCCACATGATCAGATAACTAATCAAGGTGAATCCGGATCCATTGAGCCCTCCCTACTGACACTAAAAAAAACATCCTTCCCCATGCCTTTTGCTCAATTTTCAATACTTCTATTCTATTGCCAACCTACCGTACACTGACGGAACTTTCAACACTTTCTCTCCATATCTTTCATTCTAGCAAAAACATTAATGTTCACTCTTGGTTCCTCATGGTGATGAGCGAACATCTCCTTTTACATCATTCCGAGGATGTTTGGTCAAGTTATCCTAGTAACACAGTGGTCACAAATCGGTTTAAGTCTGTTCTATGTGACTAAACCTAGCTGCATAAAAGCAATCACAACAGATTTGTAACATTTGTGTTCGTTTTTAGCGATAGCAGCAATTCACCAAAATCTTTATTTGAGGTATCCTGATAAAGTTTGTTAGGTCTATTGATATAACAAAACTAACATTTATACTTTTTAATTTACTGTTGCCGTGGTCACTAAAGATTGGACTCGGAAATAATGCAACACTTTGTTTTGGATGTAACTTTTTATCGCGTCAGTAAAAATTAATGAAAATTTGGGTAATATCGATCTGTCAAGTAGTTTTCAAGATGCATTCGAAACTAGAAGAGCTTCGCCAGCAAATCTTGGGTGCGGTGATCGATAATCCTGGTCAATCGCACAGAAGGATCGGCAAAAGGCTTGATATCCACCATTCCACCATGTCCCGCGTTGTGAAGATAATCCAGGAGACGAAGACCATCGAGGGGCGCGCTGGAAGCGGCCGATAACCTAAAACGGAATACCCAGAGAAGGCGCGGAAGATAAGGCAGTACTCTAAGAATAACCAGAACCATTCCACCCGAGACGTGACCAAAAAGGTCAATTCGTCAAAGTCGTTCGTCCAGCAGGCCATGAAGAGGGCTGGGCTACGTATTTTTAAGGTCAGGAAGGCGCCAAACCGGACTGACAAGCAAAACGCGGTGGCCAAATTGCGTGCGCGGAAGCTGTACCGTGAGTGGCTGGTCAAGCCAGGCCCTCTCGTCCTGGACGACGAGACATATATCAAAACGAACACCGAACAAATCCCCGGCCTCGAGTTTTTTGTTGGTACGTCCCGCATGGAGGTTCCGGAAAAGTTCCGGAAGAGAAAGATGGACAAATTTGCGAAGAAGTACCTGTTGTGGCAGGCGATCTGCGGGTGCAGACGGTACAGCAAGCCGTTCGTTAAAACCGGAACCATAATCGGGCAGATTTATCGAGAGGAATGCATGCAGAAGCGCTTTCTGCCCTTCCTGTGGTCCCACGCCGTTCTGGCCGGATATCGCTTCGTGCCATTACGCCAAGTCTGTAATGGATTGGTACGAAACGAAGGGCGTTAATGTAGTCCCGAAGGAGGCGAACCCTTCAAATACACCAGAACTTCGTCCGATCGAAAAGTTCTGGGCGATAATGAAGAAGAAGTTGAAGAAAAGCGGAAACACATTGAAAACCGATGAAGCTTTGAAGAAAAACTGGGAGAAATTGTGTAAGGAAGATGGGAAAAGTCTCGCCCAAGATCTCATGAGCAGTGTTAAGAGAAATGTACGAGCATTCAGCTTGGGGGAGGAAATTCAATAAATAAATTATGCCAAAACATAGCTAATATATAGTTATTTAATCCCTGAAAATTTGAGAAGCATCCAATGTCAAATTAATTTTCGGGGATCATTTTTGTGTGTTTATTTTTTTCCGAGTTCAGTCTTTATTTTCTTCTTGATGCTCATTTTATAACAGAAATCCGCTTTTATTGTTGCTGACCTAATAGTTATTGCTCCTGTGTTAGAAAAACAGGGAAGATTTAATTGAAAGGGAGCATTTTTCATGCCTTCCAAAAAGACACTTCCGTGATGCGACAACAAAGTTTGAAGTTCGTTGGATCACTGTTATTGATCTTATGGGAGACTATACGGAGCAATAAAAGTGATTCCCAAAAAAAAGTGTTTTCATTTCCGCTTTCAAAACACAGCCATACAAAAACCTGCTAAATCAGGGTCTGATCGTAACTCAGACCATCCGTTTGCTATGCTTTTGTACAATAGGAAATTATTACATAAAATGATCCCTCGAAGCCACGATTACTAGATCAAATCGAATGACTTGCTATCAAATACACAGTTCGGGTTCCACAAGAGCAAAGACACAAATAATTGTGTATATTCAATTGACCTTTTCGCGCAAGGAGTAACTGGCTTCAGTATCTCCGGACATTAAGAGAGCTGTTGATTCTCTATTAAAATCCTGTCAGATAATCTGCTGAGATGTGGACTTCAGGGAACATTAATTATTTATAAAAAAAAGTTTTACAATTTTTTGTCAGAAACGCAAAAAAAAACTTGTCACTTGAATAACTGATAGTTACATCTTCTTAGGTGTTCTCCAAGGCTCATGCCTAAGCTATCTTCTTTATAACTTTAACGTCAAAGATACCGGCAATTGTTTGGCAGAATATTGCACGCTAAGACATCTTACTGACGACAGTGTGGTTTCGTTAAGAGGCTCACGTGCCGTTAACTTGCAAGGATTGAATTCTCGCCGCAGAAAACTGAATTGATAGTGTTTACTCGAAAGCAGTACCCAGCCCTATTGCAACTTAATCCTTTGGGCAAAAGCATTACCCTATCGTTACCTTTTAAATACCGCTCGGTCTGATTCAAATTCTTAGAATGCCCACATTACGTATTTGACGCAAAAATGTATAAAAAAGGATCAACTTACTTGTATGGATCATCAAATGTTTTTGTATGAATTGTCACGTTTTCCCAGATCCCCGCTCCCCCCCCTTACTGCACATAATTAATGGACCTTCCCTTATTTGCCTTTGATCATTGAGTTACATATTGTTGTGCACAAAATTCAAGAGAACCCCATTTATCTAACGGATCTAAGAATGAACGAAGAATGGGATACACTCACAGTCGCTTTGATACCTCCATCGGTCGTCCGTGTTAGGAAACAATTTTTATGATTTCTTTGCAAATGCGTTCACAAAAAAAAATCCAATATTATATAATATCAACATGTTTTTGCTGAAAGAAATGCAAACAAAATTCTAAACTAGCCGTATCAATATAAATTCTAGGTTTTCAGTTAACATCCCAATACCTTCGAGTAAGACTTAGTTTACGTCAAGAAAAGATCCTCACTCGGAACGAAATCTCAATTCTCGAAATAATAAACTTGAACAATAGGATACACAAATTACACCTTTCAGTTCCTGAACGAGAAGATAATAAATCCATGCAATACAATTTTCATCAAATCAGCCCTCCTCCCCCAAAATATATGCATAAAATAATATCTCGAAGAGCGATGCATTCATTCCTTCTGAATCTTTTATTTTTCAGCACACAGCTCTCGTATTCTAGCTTTCACATGATATGCCTATTTTCCTTGCAACCCAAACTTCCCAATCCCAACGCCAAGTGGGCTCTCTTATGTTACTTTTGGCTGGTGAGTGTGCGCCTATAGAACGCGTCAGTGACGCGTTAAAACGCCAAGCACACCACCGAATCTAGGCCAATGGGGTGTTCTCCGACTGACTGCCACCGCCAATGCCACAAGGAAGTTCAGGGAAGAAGAATAACATTCTACCATCTCGAGTGGCTGGCGGCTGTTGAATGGGGGAAAATCTTCGTTTTCTTTGCCCAGAAAGGAAAAAAACCTACCCCAAGGTTCCGTCGCTTGGGGGAGGTTCGTAGATTTTTTTCAACCCCTTATTTGTGTTCTTCTATTTTGACGTTATTGGTCAATCGTTGCGTTTATTCTCATATTTATGTTGATGAAAATGATTTATTATTACCAGAGGTATAGCGAGGATTGACGGCGCCCTTGGCAAATCATGGCCTTCATATTGATTGTTTCCAATTATATATTTCAACACACACATGATTGTTATACAAGAGGTATTTATTTCAATTAAAATAGACAATGCTTTGTAGCTGCGCTTTTACCGACTGAGCTAAGAGAGGAGCTAAGAGAATAAATTTCAAATGAGTATGATTACTGCCCAAAATCGGAAACTCAATAAATCGAACAAAAAAACCTCCTACTTTTTCAAATACAGAACGTGAAAACAGAACGGAAGAAAACAATTCAAAATTACTATATAATACTTGAGAATTCCATGGATGATCTGAAATTATATACCGTGCAAAGAATACTTCAATTTTTCGTGGTAGGGTAAGATTTCAGCATGCTACTTTACCGAGGTTGCGCTACTTACATCGCCTTGGTGCGGCTGCCACCTAATGTATAGTTGTCGCGGTACAGCGTTTCTCACTCACTGGATGCCAAGACAGACGCTGTTTGAGTCGCATCTCTGAGTTTTAGGCCTAGTTAACTACCTAGAACATCCTGAAGTTCAGGTAAGAAAAATAAAATGCTTCATTAACAATATAAGCGTTGTTTTAGGATATGGTACATGTACGTACGGATTATTAATTTTTTGGTGATAAGCGTGAAATATTTTTGTTTTCTTTCTGGGATATTCTAGGATATCCAAAATGCACTTGAGTTCAGAACTTCAGATCTACAGTTGTAACAGTAGCTTTGAGTTATTTATAAGATTACGATATGTATTCAAACATATTGAATGAACCTTCTCAAAGGTCATCAATCATTATTTGATAATTTTGTGATGTTCTAGGTCATCAAAACTGTCCTTGAGTTCAGAACTTAAGATCTACAGTAGTAGCTATAGCTTTTTGGGCTATACAAAGTAACACTACGTATTCAACCATATGCAGATTATTATTTCTAATGTAAATAAACATTACGAGATAAACTGGGATGATCGGGGTTATCCAAACTTTCCTTGAGATCAGAACATAGAATCTACAGTTGTAATAGTAGGTTTTTGGAGTATGCAAAGGAACAATATTTATTGATTGAAAAGTGTAGAAGGTTAATAGACATAATGCGATAATCTTGGGATATTCAAGGTCATCCAAACTACCCTTAAGTTTGAAACATAAGATCTACAGTTGCAACAGTAGGTTGGTTAATGACTGAACAATCACGTACCTGCAGGTTTAAAATAGACCCTATTTAGTGGTCTTTAGCCTCGTGTTCAGTAACTCCTATCCCTACTTCCGGCGTTGCCGGTTGGGCTGCGAGCAACCTTAGGGAAGATCGAGTAACCAACCCCGGTGGGAACTTTGGTCGTAGGCTCACAGGGAAAGGGGGGTTTGCTTCTGCAAATCTGAGCGTCTGTTCTCCAGTAGGAGCGGCTCACAACAGCGTCTGTCCCGCATGTAAGGGGTGGCTGATCGACGTCCGAGTGTCAGGAAAGGACTCTAAGCTCAACTGTGCACTATGGTCCTCCAGAAAGTAGGGGGTTGGTGTCCGGCCCTGCGAGCCAGCCGTAAAGAAGAATTGCAATGGAAAATCAGCAACAGAATAATACGAACCAAGACCAACGGCAACGACCCCAGCGAACAAAAAGGACTTACGATTGGAAACTCGGTACGTGGAACAGCCGATCTCTCAACTTTATTGAGAGCACCCGCATACGACCTACTGAAGGACCGTGGGTTCGGCTGCAGGAGGTATGTTGGACAGGATCCATGGTGCGAACGTTTAGAGGTATTCATACTATCTACGAGAGCTGCGGCAACATACGCGAGCTGGGAACAGCTTTTATCGTGATGGCCGATACGCAGAAGCGCGTGATCGGTTGGTGGCCGATCGACAAAAGAATATGCAGGTTGATGAGAAAGGGCCGATTCTTCAACTTCAGCATAATCAACGTGGACAGCCCTCACTCCGGAAGCACTGATGATGACAAGGACGCATTCTACGCGCAGCTCAAACGTGAGTACGACCGCTGCCCAAGCCATGACGTCAAGATCATCATAGGAAACCTTAGCGCTAAGGTATGCCAGGAGGAGGAATTCAGACCGACGATTGGAAAGTTCAGCGCCCACCAGCTGACGAACGAAACCGGCCTCCGACTCATTGATTTTGCCGCCTCCAAGAACATGGCCATTTGTTGCACCTTTTTCCAACACAGCCTCCCTTATCGGTACACCTGGAGATCACCACAGCAGACGGAATCGCAAATCGACCACGTTCTGATTGACGGACGGCACTTTTTCGACATTATCAACGTCAGGAACTTGTGATGGTCATACTACGCCCAAAACTTTCCGTCATCAACAATGTACGGCATCGGCGACCGCCACAGTACAACCTAGAGCGACTGAAGCAACCGGATAGCCGAGAGCGAGCTCGATGTGGCCCTTCTAGAGGACTGCTGGAGTACAGGAAAATCAGACATCAACGACGCAGCCGAGAACACCATCGGGCACGTGGAAC
This sequence comes from Aedes japonicus, assembly GCA_034211315.2. Taxonomy (NCBI): domain Eukaryota; kingdom Metazoa; phylum Arthropoda; class Insecta; order Diptera; family Culicidae; genus Aedes; species Aedes japonicus. Next base: position 84,446 of record JASCZW010004944.1, read on the forward strand.
AGAGTCGACGGAACGAATGGTTCGACGAGGAGTGCAGAGCTATTCTGGATGAGAAGAATGCAGCGCGGGCAGTAATGCTGCAGTAAGACACCCGACAGAACGTGGAACGTTCTAAGCAGAAGTGGAAACAGCAGACCCACGTCTTTCGGGAGAAAAAAAACGCCGCGTGGAAGAAGCGGAGTGAGAGGAAATGGAACTGCTGTGCCGTTCCCAAGAAACACGGAAGTTCTACCAGAAGGTCAGCGCAACGGCTTCTTGCCGCAAGCAAAAATGTGCAGGGATAAAGATGGGAGCCTCCTGACGGACGGACGTTAGGTGGATACAGCACTACGACGAGCACCTGAATCACGTGGAGAATGTAGGCATGGGAGACCAAGGCAACGGAGGAAACGACTACGTCAGTGCAGCAGAGGAAGGAAATGATCCAACTCCCACTCTGATGGAAAATAAGGATGCCATCCACCAGCTCAAAACCAACAAAGCAGCTGGTATAGATGGTATTGCAGCTGAACTCATCAAGATGGGCCCAGAAAAGTTGGCCACCTGCTTGCAGCGGATCATAGCCAGGATTTGGGAAACCGAACAGCTACCGGAAGAGTGCTAGGAAGGGGTTATCTGCCCCATACATAAAAAAGGCGATCATTTGGAATGTGAGAACCTGAGAGCGATCATAATTCTGAATGTCGCCTATAAAGTGCTATCCCAGATCATATTTCGTCGTCTGTCACCTAAAACGAATGAGCTCGTAGGAAGTTATCAAGCCGGCTTCATTGACGGCCATTCGACAGCGGACCAGATCTTCACCGCAAGGCAAATCCTCCAAAAATGCCGTGAATACCAGGTCCCAACGCATCACCTGTTCATCGACTTTAAGGCGGAATACGCCAGTATCGACCGCACAGAGCTATGGAAAATTATGGACGAAACCGGCTTTCCTAGGAAGCTGACCAGACTCATCAAAGCAACGATGGACGGTGTGCGTAAGGGTTTGGGGTGAACTATCCAGTTCATTCGAATCTCGTCGGGGACTGCGACAAGGTGACGGACTTTCATGCCTACTATTCAACATCGCTCTGGAAGGTGTAATGCGACGAGCCGGGCTCAACAGCCGGGGTACGATTTTCACGAAATCTGGTCATTTTTTGTGCTTTTCGGACGACATGGACATTATCGCAAGAACATTTGGAACGGTTGCAGAGCTGTACACCCGCCTAAAACGCGAAGCAGCAAAGGTCGGACTGGTGGTGAATGCGTCGAAAACAAAGTACATGCTGGTAGGCGGAACCGATCACGACCAGATCCGCCTAGGAAGTAATGTCACGATAGACGGGGATACCTTCGAGGTGGTGGAGGAATTTGTCTACCTCGGATCCTTACTGACGGCTGACAACAATATGAGTCGTGAAATTCGAAGGCACATCATCTGTGGAAGTCGTGCCTACTACGGGCTCCAGAAGAAACTGCGGTCTAAAAGGATTCACTCCAGCACCAAATGCACCATATACAAAACGCCAAAAAGACCGGTGGTCCTCTACGGACACGAGACATGGTCCATGCTCGAGGAGGACCTGCAAGCACTCGGAGTTTTCAACGACGCGTGCTAAGGACGATCTTCGGTGGTGTGCAGGAAAACGGTGTGTGGCGGCGAAGGATAAACCACGAGCTCGCTGCACTCTACGGCGAACCCAGCATCCAGAAAGTGGCCAAAGCCGGAAGGATACTAGCTACTGATCCGGCGGGCACAAGAAGGCGTTCGCGCAGAGACCACGATGGGCGGACCAGGTGGTGCGTGGTCTGGCGAGCATTGGGCGTGACCGAGGTTGGAGAGCGGCAGCCGCAAACCGAGTACTGTGGCGTACTATTGTTGATTATGTCTTATCCTAAATGTAATTTTGAACAAATAAATGTATGTGTAGTTGCAACAGTAGTACTATATGTATTCAAACATATTCAATGAATCTATTGGAACAGTTGCAACAGTCAAACGTCTGGTTCATTCAAAATATTCTTGAGATCAGACCATAGGGCCTACAGTTGCAACAAAAGCTTTCTGGGTTATGCAAAGCTACGATGTATGTTAAAACATATTCATTGAATGTCTTCGAAGACCAGCAGACTTTATGAGATAATCTTCCAAATTTTCAAAACCACCCTGAAGTTCAAAACTGAAAATCTACAGCTGTAGCTGTAGCTGTCTGGACTGAAAAAAGTAGCAATATGTAATTGACCAGTTGAAGTATTTCGTCTAAAATGTGCAGACTTCTTCAGTGTCTCGTACTAAAAACTAGACTGTACGCGTATCTGTCAAGATAAGCAAAGGTAGTTGTAATTAAATGGAAAATACTTATTTTTCTTCTCATTCCTAGTTAGTTAAGCAAAGTTAGTTAGTTGGGCATGAATATTCCAAGATTATCTCATAGTATCTATTGGTCTCCCAGAGCATTCATTGAAAATGTTTGAATATATATCATAACATTGTAAAGTGGATAAAGCTACTGTTGCAACTCTAGATCTTAAGTTCTGACCTCGAGGACAGTTGGGACGACCTAGCACATCTCAGTAAAATATAGCCTACTTTTTTCAATCACTTCTTTGTTATTGAGCAGCAATTTTAACACCAAATTGCTAGCATCATAAGAATATTGCATTGTCCAATCTTACATTTCGTTGTGTAGTGCTATGCCATCATTCCGAACAACCCAATGAGGTTGTACCTTGTAGTTTTTTTGTTAGGTCCTGGAACTTTTCAGATCTCCTAGGAATATACCTCAATTAAATGGGCTCAGTAGTTTTGGTACCCTGCAGCAAAAAAAAGGCTACCAAATGTTAATGCGGTGGAAGAATTTGTGATATAAATTTTGAGATTTAAAAACCGTGGATAACCCTTACAGTGTGTCTCACAATAGTTGTCACCTTTCTTCATTCTTGTTTTTTTTAGCTGGGTAATTTTAACAGCGGAATTGGTTATATCCATTTTCAGTGTATTTGAAATTGGTTACACCCATTTTAAGTGTATTGTTTTGACAGCTTATCGCTGAAGATAAATAAGCGATTCCGTTTGTTTATATATATCAGCTACCATGGAAGCCATACGGGAGCAAGTTTTAAAATTACATTTGCAAAAGCTTATACCGTGTCAGATATTCAATAGCCTTAAGCAGTTCTTAATAAGTAACCCGACCAGGAGGGCATAACATGAAAATAACAAAATTATAACAAACCTTGTTACAACTAACTGGTAATGATATAAATTTGTAAAAGACGTTTTCATCTAGATGATTTGATAACATGCTTATAACAAATTAAGATGTAATGCCCCGTGAAGCACAATTAACGTAAAGAAATAAATTAATTGTAACACTAGCTGATTTGATTTTGCTACTTCATAACAAAACTGTTACAAAGTTTGTTTCGTTTATGTTTTATCTATATCATAGTTTGGTATAATTTTGTTACCTTTCGAGGACTTTTTGTTATAATATCTGTTATTTTAACTACATCCACGATCTAAATTCTAACAACCTCCGTTCTAAAAACAGCGTAACTGAATAACAAGACTTGAAATAATTTTGTTGTTTCCTTTTGGTCGGGTAAGCGATTTTTTTTTCGTACCTTGAAACGATTCAAGGAAACTAGAAATTATCAACACAAAGGAGGTGCCAGACGAACTGCCAGAACGAAGAAAAAGGTCAAATGTGTGAGGGACCGAATAAGACGTAATCCGGCCGTATTTGGCAGTAAATTGAGCAAACAATTTCAAATGTCCCCTGCTTCAATGAACAGGCTCCTCAGACATGATCTGGAATGTTTGCAACAGGACTCCGCTCCAGCTAACAAGGCAAAGCGTGGTGCGCGGAAAATTTGCCTGATTTCATCATAAGCGAAGAATGCCATGCATCTTCACTGGATCTTAGCCAACTTGACTATTTTGTTTGAGGTTATATGCTTCAACATATAGGCCCTATGAAAGGGCTTACTTAAGATCGATTCAAGAAACATTTGGTTGATATTTGGGAGCAAATTCCTCAGGAAATCGTGCGTGCCAGCTGTGATTGGTTGACAAAGCATTTGCGTAAAGTTATCAAGGGAAATGGCGAAAGATTGGAATTAATATGGATTATTTCTATAACATGTAAAGACTGTATTCGATGAAATTTGGACACACGCAATTGTTCTTAACTTTTTAGCGTGTGGGTAAAAATTATTGAAATTTTAACTGAATGTATTTCATTGTGTTGTGTCAATTGTGTAATGAGTTTCGTGAAAATCGGTCGAGTGCTTTCAGTGATGGCTTCGAATGAATAAATAGTGCGCCAACAAATTTTGGGCACTCACTTCGAAAACCCAAACACTTCTCATCGATGGATCGGAAAACAGTTCGGAATCGCACATTCAACCGTATCTCATGTGATCAAAACGTTCATGGACCGTAAGACAACCAAGCGGAAAAATGGTAGTGGCAAAAAACGTGGCACATCAAATCTGGAGAAGGCCAGGATGGTATTGAACCAATTTAAGCGTTATCCCAACATTTCGATCAGGGATGTTGCGAAAAAGGCGAAAGTTTCAGTTTGTTTTGAGCAGAAAACAATGAAACGTTCTGGATTACATGTGTACAAGGTCCAGAAGGCACCGAACCGGAGCGATAAACAGAACTCGGTGGCCATAACTCATGCAAGAAAACTGTACAGGGAGTGGCTCACAAAACCGTTCTGCATTGTGATGAACGCTGAGACCTACATTAAAGCCGACACCGAACAAATGCCAGGACAGGAACACTACGTCACCACCTCTAAGTTGGCCGTTCCGGAGAGTGTACGGAAGAAGAAACTGTCGAAATTCGCCAAAAAATTCCTTTTCTGGCAAGCGATCTGCGGATGTGGCAAAATGAGTCAGCCCTTCATCACCTCTGGGACCGTCAACGGACAAATCTACCAGGACGAATGCCTCCAAAAACAACTTCTGCCCTTCTTGAGATCTCACGATGGCCCGACACTGTTTTGGCCGGATTTGTCATCTTGCCACTATGCCCGGCCCGTCTTAGACTGGTACAAAGGTAATAATGTAGTTTTTGTACCAAAAGACGTCAACCCTCCAAACACTCCGGAACTTCGCCCAATTGAAAAATTTTGGGCAATCATGAAGGCAAAGCTCGTTAAAACTTCAAAACTGAACTGAAGAAAATGAACTTGAACTAAAGAAAGTGTGGTTAAAAGTAAGTGCCCAAAATTTGATGAAAGGGGGCAAGGCAAAGGTGCGGGCATTTGTGTTGTGAGAAGAGGTTCAATAAACCAATGATGTCAAAACTTAACCATTTGGTAGTACTTTATTTCCAGAAAGTTTGAAAAGAATCGGGCTCAAGGATAATTTTTGGTGACCTATTTTGTGTGTTCAAAATTCATCGAATACAGTCTTTATCTTTCAAATAAAAAATAAATGCTATGATTTGGTTGATTTAACGCTGTAATCCCATTTTGTTTTAATGACACCTATTGTTGGACACCGTGTGAAATTGGTTGCAACTCGCTTCGGAAGAACATGATACGCCAGCACGGTTTATATGGTCGTGAACTACTTTTTTGTGGGATGTCAATCGAGGAAATTCATAAACAATACCTGGGAATACCTAGGAATTCTTACATCATCTTTGCAAATTCCCTGGATGCATACCTTCGTAAAGTGACTTGACAATACGGTGAACTATTCACCACTCAAAGCTGCGTATAAACCCTTTGCTAACGATCAGTTCCCATTGAAACCGATCGCTAATTAACCGCCGGTTTCCCCTCACCGATCCCTTCATAACTTTTCCGAGACTACGAGAATTCCCCATTAATCCGCGCTAATCTCGTGCGAGACAAAACAAGTGTTATTCAGCCCGTATCGCATTATGGCGTGTGTACAGCGGGCAAGCAGCGCAGCAACAACCGCTCGGCAATGTGTAATAATTGAAAATTTAAATGTGATCACGACTTGGGTCTAGGCCTTGCTGCATGCGACCAGACACGATTTCGATCCTATCCGATCCGATCCGATCCGCGTGGACAACCAGTCAGTGGTCGTCGCCGTCATACATGGCTGATCACGGTGTGATTACAATCGATTTCAATATCCGGGTTACACTGCCGCAGATGTCACATCGAGCGTAGAAATATATGCATTTATTGTGTTGCAGGGCAGCTGGCTTGAATATTTTCAAATTAACGCAAAAATCAATAAAACTTATCAACGATTATTGTTTTTATCCCACAGCAGCCACCACCTTCACTTTGTCGGGATGCCTTGAATCTTCCGAACTCCTTTATGTCAGCTCGAACCAGAAATAAATATAAATTATCCCAATTGAGAGCCTGAAGACCCCCGAAGATCTGTGTGACGGTCGACGAAAAAAAAAAACTCCAGAACTCCAGAAGATCCAAACCGATCGATAAGAGCAGCTCCCTCGGCGAGTTAAATCGTTGATAAATGATTGTCCCTTTTTGTTCTCTCCCTCCCGGGGCATCGGCAGGGTGGAGCGTTTCCAAGCGCGTTCGAAGTCCGGAAAGGCTTCAGCGCACGAGCGGATCGCGGTTACCTTTGAGATGATCTTCGATACCGGCAGCCAGCAGCTCGGTTCGGGGCCAATGGGCATGTAAGTGTGTTGATGGTGCCACCACCGGGAACGTTGCTGCCGACGGTTGCCCGCAAGCCCCGATAATTGGTCTATTATGTTTGTAATAATGAATGTTTTGCGCGTTCATAAACCAATCGGCAATCTTACTAAATCATTTCGCCGCGCGAGACAATCCGATACAGCTGTCCAAAGTGGGCGCGAGGTTCCTTCCATTCCATTCGGGTCGAATCGGCCGGGTGGAGGGAGGGAGCGTGAAATAATATATACGCAATGGTACACAATGTGTGACATCTTCGGATGGGATAGTGAGTGAATGTGGGATGGCATTTTGGTAAGAATTGAAGGAAACAACAAACTCAGGTAGAATTTGAGGTTTTTTTTCTGTTCTTGATATTATAGTAGACGAATTTCACGCCAACTCATCCAGTGTTTTGCAGCACCCTCTCAGAATCCAATGAAACTTTGTGGATGTGTAGACTATGTCTTTTCAAGCAACTTTGCACATATTGTTTTTTCAAAAAAACAAAACTAGAATAACATTTGAAAAGGGTTTAAGTTTTTTGATCGATTTTTTTCAATCAACATAAGGTCTGTATCCGCAATAATCCGGACACCTAAAAACACGAATAAAACATAAATTTCACATTATATATCCGTCGTAGTTGTTTATTTAAGATTCATGGGATGTGTTTTAACAATTCGTGAAGACAAAACATAGTTATTCGGTATTTGCATAAAATTTTCGAGCTTTGCGCTTAACTCCGTCCATTAGGGTTTGTACAGACTCTTCAGAAATCGTAGAAGCCGTCTTTGTCCAAATTTGCTGGAAGTGTTTGATGTCTTTGATTCCTTGCTTCTTTCCAGAAAGCTTCCGCTTCATCAGAGCCCAATATCTCTCGATTGGTCGTAGCTCTGGGCAATTTGGCGGGTTTGAGGTTTTTGGTACAATGTTCACTTGATTTGCTTGGTACCACTCCATCACAGTTTTAGCATAGTGGCATGATGCCAAATCGGGCCAGAACAAAGGTTTTTCTTTGTGACTTTTGATGAATGGTAGCAATCGCTTCTGCAGACACTCCTTCTGATAGATCTCCTTGTTGATTGTGCCTGTAGTGACGAAAGATTTACTCTTTTTGCCACACGGTATTTTTTTTGGGAAATTTCGATGCCTTCTTCGTTCTGAAATGCTCAGCTGTAGCATTTCTGGCCATAGCAGAATAAAAAGCCAGCCCTGGAAGCTGCTTGAAATCCTCCAGGACATAAGTTTCATCGTCCATAACAACGCATGAAAACTTCGTCAAATATTCGCAGTACAAACGTCGAGCCTGTGATTTTGCTGCCAAGTTCTGTTTGTCGTTGCGATTTGAAACTTTTTTTACTTTATACGACTTAAGTCCTAAACGTTGTTTTGATTTTTGGACAGAACCAGGTGACATCCCTATTTTACGAGCCACCGTTCGAATTGAGACATTTGGGTTTTTCGTTAATATCCTTTCGCTTTCGTCCATGACAGGATCAGCGCGTCCAATGTTTTTGTCACTTCTCGGTTCTCTCCATCGTCAAACGTTCCGAAAATGATTTGAGCACATCGTGAACAGTGGATTTAGGCAAATCCAATGTTTTGCAAGGTCCCGTATTGACAAGTCAGGATTTGCCGGTACGCCCGTACAAAATTCACTCGCGCACTTGTTTTTCTTTCGTCGCCATCTTGAATACTAAACATGAAATGTAAACATCAATCATAGTCTTTTTCATCATAGACTTTCAGCTATACCACAATGAAAATTGTCATTCCTACGTGCAATATTTTAAAAGTTACAATGATTTGAAGGTGTCCGGATTATTGCGGATACAGACCCTTACTCTAAAAAGAAAAGACTTACATAAAAAAGATGTATGGGTGACGTAACTAAAATTGTTTATGTCAATTTGCAAAAAATTGATATCTTGGATTTGGACGAAACTTTTTTTTAAATAAAGGCAATATGATTGTCAAATAGTTTACATTGCAAGATGAGCACTATTAAGGAAAAAGTGGTTCTCACGACGACGTGTGATGTCCTGATTTTTACCGTGTATCGCGCAAACTCGTCTGGCTGGTGGTCTTCAACACCCCTACACTCAAAAAAATCGACACGTTGTTTTCACGTGAAATTTCACGTAACTTCCACCTGAACATGTAATCAAATTTTTCTTCATTAAAAACAGGTAAACATTACGTGTCAGTGAATTGCACGTGAAAAATCACGTAACATTTATGTGATTTTCATGTAGAATGTGAACTTACGTGGAAACCACGTAGCTCTTACGTGAATTCCACGTGTTTATAACTAGTTTTGGCAGTGGACGAAAATTACGTGCGTTTCACGTGGGTGTAACGTGCCGATTTTTTCGAGTGTAAAAAAAAAATCATCTAGACTAACAATTGAAAATGGTCAAAAACATTCAATTTCCCTTTGCATCAGTAAAACAGAAATGAAAGTGTACACATTCAAATTATTTGACAGAAATCTGTAAAGTTTTACTGAATTCTCAACAGCTGAACGTTTGGTAATTCGATTTTACCGATTTCGGTAAAATTTAACCGAAATCCGGTAATTTTCTTGAAAATATCTGTAAAATTTCACCAAAATCCGTTAAATCGAATTACCGAATATTCAGCTGTTGAGAACTCGGTAAAACTTGCAGATTTCTGTAAAAATCCCAAGTGGTACGTTTAGTACAGTCATTGCATAACGCTTGTTCGGATGTTCTTATTTTTAGGGCATTCCAAATATGGCTACGTATATCTTTGAGGGTGGGGGAAGAGAGAGTAAGGCGAAAGGAAGGTCAAGATTTGTTACAGAACGTGTAAAAGGTATGGGAAAAATTGTGAAAGAGGGGACTGTTCAACTGCCCAGTCTTATAGTTCCCGAGGAATTTCTATATTCTTGAGCACTAGGACTTGGACTTGCAATTGCACAACCTGGCAAAGTTTTTTTGTTTTTGTAATGAGCTGCTACTCCATCTAACATGAAAATAAGTTTTAACCAACATATTGAGTTTTGTTTAATGAAATCTAGCAATTTTGATATAAACAATTGAACTGCAATTGAGTCATGGGTCAATACTGCAGATATTATGATAAAGCTATTGTTTTCCAATTTATCGTCCTTCTTGAAATATACTTATAAGGTTTGATAATAAACAGGATCAACCACCTGATTTCATTGTTGTATCACTTAAGTTTAAAAAAAAATAATTGCAAAATAAGCTCTTTCCGAATGATAGCCTTGATTTTTCACACATTAGAAGACCCTTAAAAATTCCAAATTGTCATTATAATTAAATTTAATTGGCTTCTGTGAGGTTTTTGGACAAAATTATTAAAAGAGTTGTCGTGATACACGGTAAAAATTTGAAAAACTTTTTTTTCCTTAAAAATGCCCATCTCGCTATGTATGAAAAACTTTTAGACAATGATAATGCCTATATTAAGAAAACAATTCGGCAAATTCTAAGATAGCGACTTTTGGCAAATTGACTTTAAATTTCAAATTTTTTTTTAGCGTGTAAGAATCGATTTAAAGATTTGCTGATGAAAGCTAAGACAAGTTTCTAAAAGTCACCTATACATCACTTTTTCGTAAGTGTAGTTTTTAATGGAATATATGACATGAAAATTTTGTTGTTAGAAAAACTTTTTTTCCTTAAAAGTGTTCATCTTGCAATGTATGGCGAACTTTTAGACACATATATTAACTTACTTAAAAAAAACTTTCGTCCAATACTAATATAGCCATTTTTTGCAAATTGACTTTACGTTTTCAAATATTTTTCTAGCGTGTAAGACAATTTTTACAATTTTTATCATAATAGCTGAAACAATTTTCTAAAAGTCACTCATACTTAACTTTTTTTTAAGTCTTTTCCTTTTTGAGTTATGTTAACACGTACGTCCCCAACCCCTCTGAGACAGAAAATTTAAAAATTAGAATTGATAAAACTCCTCGTCAACTATCGGATTTTTTTGAGATATTTTGCAATAAAGACTGTATTCGATGAAATTTGGACACACAAAGTAGGTCACCAAATATTTTCCTTGAGCTTGATTCTTTTCAAACTTTCTGGAAATCAAGTACTACTAAATGGTTAAGTTTTGACATCATTGGTTTATTGAACCTTTTCTCCCAACCCAAATGCCCGCACCTTTTGCCTTGACCCTTTCATCAAATTTTGGGCAATGATAGGACTGACTTGCTTACTTACTTTTTACCACACTTTCTTTAGTTCAAGTTCATTTTCTATCAGTTTTGGAGTTTTAACGACTTTTGCTTTCATGATTGCCCACAGTTTTTCAATTGGGCGAAGTTCATGAGTGTTTGGAGGGTTGACGTCTTTGGTACAAAACTACATTATTATCTTTGTACCAGTCTAAGACGGGCCGGGCATAGTGGCAAGATGCCAAATCCGGCCAAAACAGTGTCGGGCCATCGTGAGATCTCAAGAAGGGCAGAAGTCGGTTTTGGAGGCATTCGTCCTGTAGATTTGTCCGTTGACGGTCCCAGAGGTGATGAAGGGCTGACTCATTTTGCCACATCCGCAGATCGCTTGCCAGCACAAGGAATTTTTTGGCGAATTTCGACAGTTTCTTCTTCCGTACACTCTCCGGAACGGCCAACTTAGAGGTGGCGACGTAGTGTTCCTGTCCTGGCATTTGTTTGGTGTCGGCTTTAATGTAGGTCTCATCGTCCATCACAATGCAGAACAGTTTTGTGAGCCACTCCCTGTACAGTTTTCTTGCACGAGTTTTGGCCACCGAGTTCTGTTTATCGCTCCGGTTCGGTGCCTTCTGGACCTTGTACACATGTTATCCAGAACGTTTCATTGTTTTCTGCTCAAAAAATTGAAACTTTCGCCTTTTTCATAACATCCCTGATCGAAATGTTGGGATAACGCATAAATTGGTTCAATACCATCCTGGCCTTCTCCGGATTTGATGTGCCATGTTTTTTGACACTACCATTTTTCCGCTTGGTTGTCTTACGGTCCTTGAACGTTTTGATCACATGAGATACGGTTGAATGTGCGATTCCGAGCTGTTTTCCGATCCATCGATGAGAAGCGTTTGGTTTTCGAAGTGAGTGCCCAAAATTTGTTGGCGCACTATTTCTTCATTCAAAGCCATCACTGAAATCACTCGACCGATGTTCACGAAACTCATGACACAATTTACACAACACAATGAAATACATTCAGTTTAAATTTCAATAATTTTACGCACACCCTAAAAAGTTACGAACAATTGCGTGTGTCCAAATTTCATCGAATACAGTCTTTAGATCAAAAATATATCCTAGTTTATAGATCTGCACAGGTTATTCCGAAAATTTCCGTAGTTTCGGATTCCAAGGTGGGAGTACTGGGGTAAGTACCTGTCCAGGGACGGAGGACAAAACATTTTAAGTAGTGAAACATGGCATTCGGGATATCAAACTTCATGATTTAGTAAAACTTGGTCATCAGAGGACGTTTTGAGAATTTCTGGCCCTACTGGTCACTAGAGGAGGCCTCCGACACCCTAAGAATGTCCTGTGAAGACAAAATTTTGCAAAAGCATGAAGTTCGATATGTCGCAAGCCATGTTTTGGAAAAGATTTGAATATGGCCTCTTTCTCGGAGGAACTCGGATCCCGCAAGAGTTTCTTAAGTGGCCAATATAGTCAGGACTTCTCAAAATGTCTTCCGATGATAAAAATTGCAAAATCATGAAGTTTGATGTGTCACAAGCCAGGGTTTGGAAAAGATTTGAATATGGCCTCTTTCTTGAAGGAACTTGAATTCCGCAGGGCCTATCTAAGTGGCCAGTATGGTCAGACACCCTCAAAATGTCCTCCGAAGAACAAGTTTAGCAAAATCATGAAGTTTGATGTGTCACAAGCCAGGGTTTGGAAAAGATTTGAATATGGTCTCTTTCCTGGAGGAACTCGGATCCCTCAGGGTCTCCCCAAGTGACCAGTATGGCCAGATATTCTCAAAACGTCTTCTCATGACCTAGTTTTGTAAAATCCTGAGGTTTCAACGATTTGAATGAGGCAATTTTTCCGGAGGAACTCGGATCCTGCAGGGCCTCTTTTAGTGGCCAGTATGGCCAGAAATCTCCAAAATATCTTCTAATGACCTAGTTTTTTCTAAATCATGTAGTTTGATATGCCGCGTGCCATGTTTCGCTACTAAAAATTTGTGTCCAGCATCCCTGGACAGGTACTTACCCCAGTACTCCCACCTTGGAATCCGAAACTACGGAAATTTTCGGAATAACCTGGGCAGATCTATTAATAAGAATTTTGTGATCTATTGCAGAAACCCGCTTTAAAATCCGATAGCTGACGATGGAGTTTCATCAATTTTAAATCTTATTTTTTCTGTCTCAGAGCGATAGGGGACCGATCGAAAAACTTAAGCTCTTTTCAAGTGTTAGTCTAGATTGTTTTTGAAAAAACAAAGTATGCAAAGTTGCTTGAAAAGAGATAGGCTACACACCCACAAAGTTTCATTGGATTCTCGACTGCCGATCTTTAAACCTCAAATTCGGACATTCTTAACCAATTCTTAACCGATTTTCATACCTTAAATTCTGACTTCCACGCACTTCATTGAATATCTTAATTTGACAACATGGTCATTTAAGTTTAATTTGATGATCGTTCGAATAGTGAACCATTCCGTTAACCCATATTTTTCTTCAAATAAACCACAAGCAGTTGAAAATGCCGCTGTTTGCATTGCCTACAATAGAACCCCACGCAATTCAAAGAAAAAGGGGCTGCCGACAATAGTTACACTCAATTGAGAAGTTTGATGCTTTATAAAAACTTTTTCAAGCCGTTCTGTAAAATTTTGACGATAGTTCTAGAAACAGAATCACGGAGCAAATTAATGTAAACCAACAAACATGCGCACTACGCTGTGAAAATACTCATTAAAGGGTGGACTCTTCATAACCTACCTTAAATAGGTTAATCAGTTTTCTGACTTCGGACGGCAGAACTTTGATGGACGATCACATCCAATTTGACCACTCAACCCGAAAGAAACCACCCACTATGCAGGTAAATTTGACTCGGTCACCATTGCATTGTACCTGCGTCGTCATCAGGCCAGCATCTGCGCCCCGGTTGTGATCCTGTGGGAACCAAAGAAGCTTGCATTTCGAGTGCTCTTTCTTCTTTCGGGTGTCTCTCTTCACTAGCAGAAGCTAGACCCGTCAGGTGAGCGCAACCCCCTGAGGGTCCCTTGAGGGGAGTGGACAGGAATTTATGTTTATTTTCTTCTCGTATATATTTTCCCCAAGCCCGGCTGCGAGATACCGCGACACTTTCTTTCTGCACAATATTGGGCCCCTCTGCTGGTGGGGGTTTGGTGGGAATTCCACTGGCTGTGTGCATCGCCAAATATTTTGTCGCAGTGGAAATAGCTTAGCGATGCAAATTAAATGCCAAGTGGGAAGAAGAAAACGGGCTCTGTTTGTAGATGGGAACGCGAAACGGGAAAATTGATACTAGTTAGCGGTGCGGTGTAAAGTAAATTGGTGCTATTCAATTGATAGTTTTGCACCTTCGTTCGCTTAGGATGAAAATGTCGCCTACTTTTGTCGGGTAATTGCAATTTACCGTGTGTATTACCGAGAGACGTATTGAGGGGTTTGCGTACTGAGAAGAGTTCTGGGTGCTAGGTCTTTGGGCTGACAAAAGCCAAAATTTGGAGTTTCAAATTTTCCATGAACATTGATTTTTTTAAATTGACAGAAAATATAGTTCAAAAAATAAGAATAGGACTGAGCGAATTGACGTTATTGTTTTTTTTTGTACTCGTAATAAGAGTGAAGGAATGTAATATCTACCCAGATCCTTTATTCCTCCAGTGTATCAAATATACCATTAATTCATTAATAATCCAGAAAATCATTTTGACATCATGATGATCGATCTATTTTAAAGTAATTGAGACATTTTCCTTAACTCATAGTTATTCAGTTCAGCAAAAATGTTCAAGCCGTCTTGACTCCGCTGCTAAAAAGATGGTTATCCATTCACAATCTTCAAATTACACAGCTTGGTTTCTTTTAAGAAATTTGTCTGTATTTAATTTATTTTGACGGTCTGTATTTCAATACAAGTTTCAAAAGAGTTTCTTTATTTTAGATAAAATGGTAACTTAAGTCATGTTTTTAAATAATTCGTTTGAATTGTCTCTTAATATCCGTGAGCATATATAACTAATTCAAGCAATAATATCAACATTTTCGAGTGCAGTTATCTTTATTAAGTCCTTTTAAACACATTTACTCAATGTGTCTTCCATTTTTATTAATAACATCCTCGAGCCGACACCGGAAGCCAGAGCACGTAGTCCTCCGATATTGCCATGTGCGTGTTATGGTTGATTTCAAGGTTTTCACACTAGGGTGTGATGTTTTGCAGGCTCGTGCTTCAACATATGCCCAAATCGAATAATCCAACGGATTAAGATCTGGACTGCTAGGGGGCCACAAATAATTCGGCCAAAACTTCATGTTATCGTTCAACCATTGTTGGGTTCGATTCGACGTGTGACACGGTGCTCCATCCTGCTGTAGGACAACGTTTTGGTCCTTGGAGAAGTTGGTCTTCACCCAGGGAAGTACTTGGTCCTTTAAAATACCGATATACACTTCGGTATTGATTTTAACTCCAGCATCAATGAAAACAGGCGAGATTTTCAAACCGTTGGACTCCACGATGCCAAACATCATGACACCAGCCGGATGTTTGATTTGAAATTTTAATTTAACTTTTTCCAGAACGTTCTCCATTTTCTGCGGTGAAATGAACCGTTGGAGAACGGGATTATATTTTTTTCCTTCTTCAACAAGAAAAGCAATCTCTTGGAACGAGTCACTCGTAGTTCCTTGACTCGTTCCATAATCAAATGGCGTTTCACCCTGGCTTTGGAAAATGCATGCATGCTGATTCTCCGAAATATTGGCTTCCTTTGCAAGTTTTCTTATGGAACGCACCGGGTTGCGAGCAATTTTTGTACGGATCGATTTGATCACGTTCGGCGTGCGTGCAAAGCGCTGACCTCCCCCTCCCCGTTTACGCTGCTTAGGACCATCCTGCATGGACTTTTTTATGCGGTAAACTGTTGCCAAAAGGCACCCTACCACCTTGGCAATCTCTTTCGGCATCTTCTGGGCGAGCAACAAACTGGTGATCACTTCTTTTGCGAACATTTTGACGAATTTGCAATAAAACAAATAGAATGTTTGTATGCAGCACTTGAAAGTAAACATAAACAAATACACTTTCGTCTGAAATTAGTCACTAGCTACACGAATTAACCCAATACTCAAATTTGAACATTTTCGCATTATTTTCTGCAGCACCCTGTATGGAACAGTGTAAAAAGAGACTAAATGGAGTTGATAAATTCACATGCATACACATTTTTAAATTGCTCCGATTTTGTTTGCATGTGTTTACCATGTAAAATCACGCCAAAGTCACGAGTCCGAATCTCACCCCGAACAAGTTATGAAAATACCCAAAAGGTATTTGAGTTACTACGATGGGAGATGAACCAGATAAATTCAAAAAAATATATTTTTAAAAGTATTTACACCAAAAATTGTGAATTTTTTAAAAATTTCAATGTGATTACTTTTTGCCAAAACGTAGAATGTGAAAAAGAATTAGGACGATAAGTTGTTCCGTTCTAGAGTTATCGCTGAAAATAAACCGTTTCAAAAAGACCTTAGTGTAGTTTCGTCTAGCATAGGACAGCCAAATTTAAGTTGTTCGAGCGACATATCTGGACGTTCCTCTTTTGACTGAGATGTTCCCCTGCACCAGCTCATGTATTCGCTACATATACCATTGTATCGTACAACTAGTTTTTAATTGAAGTTAATCAATAAATTGAATTGAACTGACGTTTCGCACTTGTTTTTTTTATCTCGCTCTTCCAATCACGATTCTCCGTTGAGTTCCGTTCAAATTCGGGCTCTGTTCGTTTCATAAAATAGGTGATCAAAAAGGTGCGTTATATCCTTTTTCGTCACCGTGCCGTGATTCGCGAGTGTAAATAAAGAGGTGTCCACAGTGAAAGTGCATCACTTTAAACTCGTCCTCGGAGTTCGTGCTTCATTATAGCCCAATATTTTTCAATTGGCCGCAACTCTGGAGAGTTTGGGGGACTAAGGTCCTTTGTCACGAAATTGACATCATTCGTCTTGTACCAGTCCAGAACATCCTTGAAGTAGTGATAAGAGGCTAGGTACGCCCAAAATATTGTAGGAACGTTGTGTGTTTTGAGAAACGGAAGCAGTCAGTTTGATGCAGCAGTGTGGTTTTGTCAACATTTGTTTGTACAGCTTACGCGCATGTGTTTTAGCTGTCCTATTCTTTTTTCACTGTGGTTTGGAGCTTTCTGAACTTTGAATGAACGAAACCCGGCTCGTTTCTTGGCTTTCTGCACGAAATTTTTGGTAAAGTGCAGCTTTTTTGCGACATCCCGAACGGAACAGTTGGGTCGCTTGTGATCCTTCACACAGTATGGAACACTTTTTCTACTAATCACCTTCTTCTGATCGACAGTTAAACGTTCCCCGAAACTACGACACATTTCACAATGAAACTCACGCAATGTAAACAATACACGCTGAGGTCATTTTCACCTAAAATTTCGTTGGAAACCAACCCAAAGGGCGAAATGTTACAGCTTATTGAAAGTGATGCAATTTTACTGTGAACACCCTTTACCAAGAGTGAGGTAGAATAGCACCTTCGAAGAGAACAATCTATGTGAAGGTGGGCCACTTTAAATCTATTGTCGTTTATTTTGGCCACAATTGAGAAATTGTTACGTGATTATAAATAACTGGAAGCACATTCAAAACGTGCTGCACAACATGTTCAGAAACTCCAGGGTTGGACGATATCGATGACATGAACATACAAGCTGAGTTGGATAATGTCTTGAAGAAAAATATGGCGACTTATCTCTCGATTCACAAACGAATGACAGACAGCAGCAAAGATGGAGAGATGGAGGAAACTTTGAAACATCAGTCAGAATTTGAGGGTGTTTCAGCTCCCCTCAAGACTTTCCTGATGAAACTTCGATTTCACTTCGACTCGTCACGACGCATCATCCCAAGAAGGCCGTGTTGCCATTCAAAAAACTGGCACATCAACAAGCAGAATTCATCAGACTAATTTCCAGTAGCCTCAACGCAACTAACGCAGGTAGCAGTTCAACGGCTCTTGCCCAAAACGCTGCTCCACATACCGATGTCAAGCTCTCGCGGATGAATTAACCTATATTTCTAAGAAATATCCTGTACACGGTGTTCAATAAGTTCGGATACACTTTCAAAATTTGTTAAAAAAATGAAAACATGTTTTTTTATTTTTGGATTTATGTTATTGAAAGCTATGTTTACAAGGAACGTTTACAACATTTCTCTTGGAATGACCCCCCTTTGTACTCCTTAACGAGCTTCAAACGTTTCTCGAACGCGTCGCAGGCAGCACGCACGGACTGCATGGGCATTTCGTCCCAGATTTTGAGAATTACCGTCTTGAAATGATCCAAAGTGCTGACCTTGTATTCGTTCAGCTTCGCCATCATATAGGACCAAACAAAAAAGTCGAGAGGATTCAAGTCCGGGGAGCTGGGGAGGCCACAAAGTTTTGTCCAGAAAGTCGGTTAAATTGTCCCGACACCAGGCTTGAACCACATTTGCCGTATGGGCTGGTGCACCGTCCTGCTGGAACACGTAGTGCTCATCGCCGTAGAGGCTTCGGAGACTGGGGGCAACAACCTTTTCCAAAACCTCAGTTTTGTAGTACGCCGCGTTGATTTTGACGTTTTTTCAATAAACACCAAGGGTAGCTTACCACGTTTGCATACTGCCCCCAAACCATCACCGACGCGGCACTTTGGAACCGAGGGATGTTTATATTGGATTCAGGAATGCTGTCCCTCGATGGCGCCCACACCCGGTCATTTTGCACATTGTGCGGCTGCTGCAGCACGAACAGTTTCTCGTCCGAAAAAACAAACTCCTGACCAGCGTGCCGAGAGAGGATCCTCTTAGCTCGATCCAACCGCTTTTTGCTGGTAGCCTCCCGAAACGCCATGGACCTTACGTTTTTGTAAGGCCTGAAACCAAGGTCCTTGGTGAGTATGGTGTGAGCGGTTCCAATGGAAACGTTGAGATCTGCAGCCGTTTTCCGGATTGAGCGGTTCTTTTTGCGCCGAATTCGCTCCCTCACGATCTTGATGACCCGTGGCGTCCTCGCTGAACGCGGCCGACCGGATCTCGCACGGTCATTGGTCGAGGACGTCTCCCGGTATCGCCTGATGGTCGTGTAGACAAAGTTCCGCTTGACCCCATGCGATTTCAGCAGCCGGAATATATCGCCGGGTCGCTCACCGTTCAAAAAACGCTTAATTACGAAGTCCCGATACTCTTTCATCGCGCGTAACAAACGAACAACAACTAACAGAATGTCAACACCGCGCACATTCGGTAGCGTATGAATGAAGCTAAAGCTGACACCAATACCAATGCAGAATATGTACATGGCGCATACCTACGCAATGATGAAAACTTGTATTCGAACTTATTGAACACCGTGTAATAGCCATCCAAACCAGAACGCAGCTCTACAGAATATCCAGAAGCTCTATTTTCTCACGACAAACCTTGTAGAAGAGGCCGCCACTCTAATCTCTCATCTTCGTATAGAAGATGCTAATTACGCGCCTGCAATAGCCAAACTGAAGGCCAGGTACAACAAGCCTCTCGAAATCGCAACACAACGCGTTCAGCGATTCTTGAATCAACCGGCAATGACGTCAGCTTAAGCAGCCGGTTTGCGCTCTCTCATGATGTGTCAGTCGGAGTGATTCGAGCCTTAGAGGCCATGGACCAAGAAGGTAGGGATATTTGGTTACTGTACATCCTAACCAAAAAACTGGATCCCGAATGCAAGCAGCAGTGGTGTCAAAAAATGTCAGAACTCAAAGTCGAAGAAGTTACCTTGGAGAAGTTTCTATCGTTTATCGATGCGCTGAGCTGCGCTTTGAAATTCGTTCGGCCGAGTCGTCAGAAGAAACCAATGCTCAATTCACCAGTACCAAGTCAACTGTTTACCAGGGGACCGACAGCTCTTGCTTCTGCAGCGCATAGATCTCATGCACCAATGGAGAACCTCTGTGAAAACGGCCTAAAACAACATTCTGGTGAAGCTTGTCAGTCCGGTAACTGTTCAAAATAAGGTCTTAATCATCATACTCGCCTGCACGAGGCACGTCAACCAAATGCTGATACAGAGCCTGACACCCGGAGAGTGGCTTCAACCAGCTCAACTTCCATGTCGCAAACGCTGATTGCACCCCTCGGTCGAACCAACGATTTCGTAGATATTACCTCATAATTATCATCGATATCATTCCCTCATCATTCCCTTCCAGAAAACAAACTCGAATTGGTGAAATTAATATTGTCACATGGTTTGGTCCAAAAAGACACAGTTATAGCTATTGATTTTCAGTTTTGAATTCCAGAATAGTTTGGATAACCTAGAAGATTATCTCATAATGTATGTCGGTCTTCCAAGATATTCAATGAATATGTTTCAATACACAGTGTAGCTTTGCATAACCAAGAAAGTTTATGTTACAGCTGTAGGTCATTTGATCTGATCTTAAGGATAGTTTGGATGACCACGATCATCCCAGTTTATCTCGTAATGTTTGTTCATGTTCGAAAATATTCACTGAATGTGGTTAAATATTTAAGGTAATTGGAATTGTATGGAAAATACTACACTTTTCTATAAAGCATACCATCATCAAACTAGAGCTGTTGGTCCCTCCGATGGGAAAATGTTCATCATCGATCCCGTATTTAACATACGTACAGACAGATTTATTTAGCCAAAGAAAGATGTTCCAGAGAACATGAAATTCAGGTTTACAACCAAACCTCCGGCCGAGTCGTGGTTTTGGAGGCGTTCAATGGCTTGAAAATGCCCTCAGTAGTTAAAAGTTATGTACCGAGGCTTACATGAACATTTTGAAGGATCACGTTCTGCCATGGATGAAGCTCAACTTTGGAGCACACCAACACGTCATTTCCAACAGGACGGAGCACCGTGTCTATAGCTAAAACAGGACTAAAGGGTGGCTGAAGGAAAACATGGGATTTTGGCAAAAGGACATTTGGCATCCTAGCAGCCTGGACTTGAATCCTTTGGATTACTCAATATGGGCATATGTTCAAGCTAAGGCCTGTGGACGTTCTCACCCCAGTGTTGGCACCCTGAAAGCTTCCATTACCAAGGCATGGAACTCGATGACTTACTCATTCACTGAGAAGGTATGCTCTCGAATCATGCCCCGTTTGGAGAAGGTGATCAAGAGAAAATTGTGGGAGTTGTACAGTAATGTAAACGATTCGCTAAATAAATTTTTTTTTTTATCATTTTCTATGAAAAAACTTATTTAGGAGGTATGGGGTTTTGCAATTTTTTTAAGGGACATTGTATTGAATAATTTTTCGGGAAGATCAACAGCCATTACTTGATAATGTTGTGATGTTCTAGGGCATCAAAACTTACCTTGAGTTCAGAATATAAAATCTATAGTAGAAGCTATAGCTATTTGGGCTATAAAAAGTAACGCTACGTATTTAACCACATTCAGTGAATATTTTCGAACGTAAATAAGATATTTTGAGACAAACTGAGATAATCTTGGACAGACCCAGACTGTTCTTGAGTTCAGAACATCAGATCTACCGTAGTAACTGTAGCTTTTTGGGCTGTACACAGTAACGCTACGTAAAGGGTGATACGGTCAAAATTTGGTCAAGGGAAAACGCGTGTAAATCGGTGAAATCGTTTATTTAAAAAATCAAATTAAATTTCTTTTTCAAGTTCAATTAGTATAAAATTCAGGAAAAATATTCAGTTAGGCTTCCGCTTTTCCAAATCCGAATTGCTGGGTCTTACGCTTGACCCTGCCATCAGATTTTGTACAGCCACCTTGTCCACCTTCTTCGCCGCAGAAAGCCAGTTTGCCTTGAACTGCTGCTCGTCCTTAGCCAGTTTTTTGGTCTTCTTTAGGTTCCGCTTGACAATAGCCCAGTATTTCTCAATTAGGCGGAGCTCTGGCGTGTTGGGAGGTTCTTGTCCTTGGGAACCACCTGCACGTTGTTGGCGGCGTACCACTCCATGGCCTTTTACCGTAATGGCAAGATGCCAAATCCGGCCAAAACAGTACGGAACAACCGTGTTTCTTCAGGAAAGGCAGCAGACGTTTATTCAAACACTCTTTCACGTAAATTTCTTGGTTGACGGTCCCGGAAGCTATGAAAATGCTGCTTTTCAAGCCACAGGTACAGATGGCTTGCCAAACCAGATATTTCTTTGCGAACTTTGACAGTTTCGTGTGCTTGAAAATATCTGCTACCTTTCCCCTTCCTTTTGCCGTATAAAACTCCTGTCCCGGAAGCTGCTTGTAGTCGGCTTTGACGTAGGTTTCGTCGTCCATTACCACGCAGTCAAACTTCGTCAGCATCGTCGTGTACAGCCTCCGGGATCGCGCCTGGCCGTCGTATTTTGTTTATCATCGTGATTTGGAGTCACTACCTTCTTGCAAGTCGATAGTCCGGCTCGTTTTTTGGCTCGATGCACGGTTGTAGACGATACACCCAGCTTATTTGCGGCATCTCGGAGAGATAGGTTAGGGTTTCGCTTGGAAACTACCGGCAACTCTCTTTGTCGTCTCAGTGGCTTCCGGGTTTCCGGTGTTCAGGTTTTTAAATGCAAAATTGAAAAAAATACGTCAAGTTGATATTGACCAAATTTTGACCGTATCGCCCTTTAATTGCTTATCTTGACAGATACGTGTATTTTGTCTACAATGTGTAGACTTCTTCAGTGTCGTGTACTACTGAACAGTCAAGTTATTAGTACACGACACTGAAGAAGTCTGCACACCGTACAGATAAGCAACAGTAGTGTTGGTTCGAATTAAATGGAAAATACTAATTTTGCTTCCTCGTTTCTAGAGAACAATAATCTCTATTATTCCCAAAATAAAAATAGTAAAAGCACCGTTGGAGAGTTATAACTTCATACGTATTGATCAAGTATTTTTCACGTATCACCATGGGCCTATGGCAACCATGGCAACCACGGACTCAATAACAGCTCTTCATAAAAATACATTATCGAACCTCATGTCAGAAACGTGATTCCGTTTTTTTTCAATTAAATACCGAGTAGATCTGACAGTCATTCGTGCAACCACCAGAAAGACGTTTCTCTTTAGTTTGTGACCAAATCGTAGCGCTTTGTATTGTTTTCGTGGGGAACTGTGTTAAAAAATGGTTCGTACTTTTGACTTGCGCGTGTGTCATTTATTACAAAGGTATGTTCGTAAAAACAACAAAATCAGTTTCGGTAGCAGAAAACAACGAAGAGATTCGTATAGGTCTACCTTTGGATTTCACTATAGGGAACTAAAATTATGCAGATGTATGCACAATAAGGTCTAATTTCATACCTACCCCTACAACTTAGTGATAAAATGTTCCCTATTCTGAATGAAAACTTGATTCTCAAAAATCAATTTTGAAATTGAACAATAGGATAAACAAATTACTTCGTTCTTAGTTCCTGGACGAGAAGATAATAAATCCATGCAATGCAATTTTCATACAAATTCCCCCCTTTTCCTAAGTGTATGCTTAAAATAAAGTCTCGAAGGGCGATGAATTCATTCCTTCTGAATCTTTTATTTTGCCTCACACAACTCTTGTATTCTAACTTTCACATAGTAGGTATGTCTATTTTCCGTGCAGCCCAAAAATCCCAATCCCAACGCCAAGTGGGTTCTCTCATGTTACTTTTGGCTGTTGAGTGTGTGCCTATAGAGTGCGCCAGTGACGCGTTGAAACGCCTAGCACTGTACCAAATGTAGGCCAATGGGGTGTTCTCCGACTGACTGCCACCGCCAACGCCACAAGAAGGTTCGGGAAGAAGAACAACATTCCTACCATCTCTCGATGGCGGGCGGCTGCTGAATGGGGGAAAATCTTCGTTTTCTTTGCCCATGGAGGAAAAGGACCTACCCCAAGGTTCAGTCGCATGGGAAGGCTCGAAGATTTTTTTCAACCCCTCATTTGTGTTTCTATTTTGACGTTATTGGTCAATCGTTGCGTTTATTTATGTACTTATGTTGATCAAACTGATTAATATTAATATGAATAATTAATAATTATAATACAAATAATGTCAGCGGTGCCTCTTCATATTGATTGTTATATTTTTAACAATTTTATTTAAACACAAACATGATTTTAATATAAATTTTATTTCAATTAATATGGACATCCGTTTTAATCAATTTCAATAAAATCTAGGATTATTTTGAGTAACATTTAAAGCCCTGCATCATCCATTTTCACCTGAATCCAATGTAAAATTGAGTTTTAAAAGTCCACTTATTATTACAAACTGTTCAACAAGAGCAAGAAAGATAAGTTACTGTTTCGATTGAAAAAAAAACTTCCGAAAAATATGTTAAATTAACATCAGTGTCCCGTCAAGCAAAATACTCGCATATCTGAAAACTGTTAATTTCCAATCAGGTTTAAACGGCTTTTAACGATTAACCGTTGCATGAAACAACTATCGGATCCTCCATGTAAAAACAATCAATTTTCTTGGTTCTTATTTTACTCTATTTCTTGCATGTAATACATTTGCAAGTAATTATACATCAGTTAGGCATAAAGATGAATTACTACTGCACCAGAAACTGTACAGAGCTTGAGGAGTTGAGTACAGGTGACTCGTGGTGTGTATCCCAAGTAACAAATTCAGTTACAGGTACCTGAAGAAGTTTCAAGACTCATTTGATAAAACACGCATAAAAACTAGATATTCTACATGAACATCGATAAAACAGCTATGAAACCCTCTTAAATTAAAACCTACTACAGGAGGTTCTCAAGACTATTGCCCAAGGTTGGCTTCAATACTTGATAGTTTTATCGGTGCATACTTGTAATGACATTCAAGACTATTTACCAAAACTATGATAAAACTACCACAAGTAATAATAGTTTTATGATTTTCCTCTTTAAGAACCACTTCCAGTCCAGAATCAAAATTATATTTTGAATTCCATTTTCGATTCATAGTTCTGCTGAATGGCGATTTTTTGTGTTTATGGATTGAAATAGACTACTATAATTCTCTTCCAAAGTGGATACATATGTAAAGTTAATGTAAAATTGACCATAAATGCATCCTGTTTTTCGTCATTGATGAATTCTTCATAGCGATCAGTTTATTGGTGTTTTATAACATAAAAGTTCGAGAATTTTAACGCGCCTCTGAATTATTGCTAGAACATTGACTTATTTAAAAATAAAAAAATATAGTTGAAAATTCAACAATTAGGTGACAAGGCTGATAAATTGTTAGATCTTGAATAAATTGATATCACAATCCATTTTATGTTTCGAAATGAATTTTAAACAACATTGTTTGTACCATTGGAAAAAATTAGAGTTTTTGTTGTATACTTATGAAAATTACTAATCAACGTTCCGAGGGAATCCAGAATAGCCACGCTCGCCATTTTACAATGGTTTTATTTATCTAAAACCACCATAAAACGCAAATAATACCTATATTTCTTACACAAGACCAACAAGATTTTTTGAGGAGTGCGATAAAGTTCATCTTTATTTGTTCTACTCTTGAAAAAGATGAGTTACGCTTGAATAAAACTTGTTTGAATCGCTCGGCGTAAACAAGTCTCTCGTAAAGATAGCCATAAAATCAGCGTGAAAAAGGCAGACTGCAACAAACGAAAACCTGACGGTTGCCGATCAAAGTGCCTGAGGCATAATTGTTGTTCTTAGTCATAATAATAGCGCTAGCTTATAATTTAAGAGTTTAATACCAGCGTTGAGTCGACAAAAACAAAAACAAAAACAAAAGAAAATTTAACTGCAGTATATCGGGAACATAATGGTTTTGGGAAGAATAACAATAAATATTTTGCCTGGAAGGCTGGAAACATCAGTGCCGAGTGAAAAATGATTTTCTCCTCTGATCTATATGCACTATAGCTATAGGTTTATAAACCTAACGTCGGATGAAGTGCGTGTTGTAGTAGCTCACTGGGCAATTCCTAACGCACCGCTTCTCCACCTAGCAGGTGGTGGACATACGATAACGCATGAAGACGATAATCCACTGCCTGGGACTGACGTTAGGTTTAACTTGCACACCTGGCATCACATCAACAATCATGGGTTATGATTCTCGCACACATTGCACCATTTAATTTGATTCGTTACAAAAAAGAGTAGTCTCGCATAACGCATAGACCGCTTCTGATAAGTAAGTCTCAGTAGGCTGCGATTCCAATGCGAATCGCATAGCGATGGGCTACGCTGGTGGCTGAGATGAAGGAGTGCATCTCAATATATTGGATAGGTTTTTATTGAATTTCCGCTTGAACGATCCACTATTACATATATTTTCTTTCACCTATGGGCGTCCATTGTCCAGTTTGTTTATTTTTCACATAATGTTCTTCAAGAGTATGTGCTCTTACTCGGTGTCCAAATGGTTCTAAGAGCAGCTTTATGGCAGCATCTTTTCATAGATATCATTCCTTGAAGAATAGTAATGATCGCCGACTTTCTCGAAAACTTTTATCAAGGTTTTATGAAAGTTACAGAAACGATGTCTTGAGAGGGGACCCAAGTATCTTATAAAATTATCTTATACAGGTGAACTGCAATTTATAAATGATGTAGTTTTATGGAGGTTTCTTCAAGTGTTCTTTAACCACTCTTAAGAACTGTCAATCAATTAAAACCACCTTAACTTGGAAAATGCCCTGATAAAACCAGATGATCTCCAGTAATGCTTTGATAAAACTACCAGCGTACCATGAATAAAACCCAGTATTTGCATTTGAATTCTTACTTAGGGAGTACTCTTGAAGACATGGAGCTAGAGGGATGTAAATTGATATTTAACCTATGCAATTGTCGTATGCAAATGAGACTATTACTGCATTGCGTTGACTAGCAGCAGAACCGGTTGAAGCGCAGTTGTGTCGATTGCTCTGTTCCACAACATTTATGTTGTCAGGCGTAGCGTTTTGTCTATTGTATCGGTGGCCTACTGCCTCGTTGCGTGAGTGATCGAGTGAGCAATGAGAAGTGGGTTCGTTCGCCGGGTAGGATGGGTTGGCGGTGAGGTGCCATAGTTAATTGTGATTCAAATGATTTGCTCGCCATGCTCATGCCGGGCTACCCCATCTTGGAACAAATAAACTACTGTCCCATTTTGTAAGTGACTCCAGCGGCATCCGTACTGGTGGTCGCTGAGTTCGTCCAAGCTGGATCTCAGGCGTTGAGGCGAACTGTTTTCTACATGAAATACAACGAGTGTTCTAATAAGTTCGGATACACCTTCACTGGGGGGGTATGAAAAACGAAATACGTGTTTTTTTATTTTTGGTTTTACGTGTTATTGAAAGCTACGCTGCACAAGGAACGTTTTACAACATTTCTCTTGGAATGACCCCCCTTTGTACTCCCTTAACGAGCTTCGAAACGTTTCTCGAGCAGCGTACGGCAGGCACGCACCTGGACTGCATGGGCATTGTCGTCGGGTGCGAAATTACCGTCCTGAAATGATCCAAAAGTGCTGACCTTGTATTCTGGCGTTCAGCTTCGCCATCATATAGGACCAAACAAAAAAGTCGAGGAGGATTCAAGTCTGAGGAGCTGGAGGCCACAAAGTTTTGTCCAGAGTCAGCTAAATTGTCCCGACACCAGGCTTGAACCACATTTGCCGTATGGGCTGGTGCACTGTCCTGATGACACACGAGTGCTCATCGCCGTAGAGGGCTTCGGAGACTGGGCAACAACCTTTTCCAAAACCTCAGTTTAGTACGCCGCGTTGATTTTGACGTTTTTTCAATAAATACCGGTGGTAGTTACCACGTTTGCATAATGCCCCAAACCATCAACTGACGCGCGCCTGAAACCGAGGATGTTTATATTGATTCCAGGAATGCTGTCCCTGATGGCGCCCACACCGTCATTTTTGCATCACGTGCATGCTGCAGCACAACGGCTTTCGTCCGAAAACAAAACTCCTGACTAGCGTGCTCGAGAGAGGATCTCTTAGCTCGATCCAACCGCTTTTTGCTGGTAGCCTCGAAACGCCATGACCTTACGTTTTTGTAAGGCCTGAAACCGAGTATCTTGTGAGTATGGTGAAGAGCGGCTCCAAGAAAACGTTGAGATCCGTCGCTTTCCGGACTGAGCGGTTCTTTTTGCGCCGAATTCGCTCCTCACGATCTGATGACCTGCAGGCGTCTCGGCGAACGCGCGGCTGAATTGACCCGCACGGTCATTGGTCGAGGACGTCTCCTTGCATTGATGGTCGTAGACGGTAGTTCCGCTTATCCATGCATTTAAAGCAGCTGGATTATCGCTGGGTCGCCCACCACCAGCACGCTTAATGGCGCAGCGCGTCCGATACTTTCATCGCGCGTAACAAAACGAACAACAACGAACAGAATGTCAATTACCGCGCATTCTGGTAGCGTATGAGTTCAGCTTTAAAGCGCGACACCAATACCAATGCAGAATATGGTACATGGCGCATACCACGCAATATTAGATGAAACCTGTATCTTCGAACTTACGAAGAACACTGCAAGAACTATCACAGACCAGAGTACTCCATAGCATCCTTACCGCTGGTTTAAATCGTTTCAAATCGGAAATCGGTTACCATCCTTCATAAATCTTCACCAGCAGCTGCATCAGCACCAGCAAACCTGCTGGTACCCATCCTGCCAGCCAAAAATCCCAGCATTTCAATGCAAGTAGAGGGCCTGCGGTTTTAATAGCACGAGTATCACGTCAACATT
This sequence comes from Aedes japonicus, assembly GCA_034211315.2. NCBI lineage: Eukaryota > Metazoa > Arthropoda > Insecta > Diptera > Culicidae > Aedes > Aedes japonicus. The sequence continues at coordinate 113,076 of JASCZW010004944.1, forward strand.
TCACCTTTTCTTACTTGACCATTGTGCGGGCTGTGGTTACGTCTTAGCTTGAGATCACCAGTTGGCTATCAATTGAAGATACGTTAGTCCTGGGCGACCATCTGTTTATTCGCGTGTAATAGCAGTTGATCTGACAACAACGGAGTAGCAACTCGGGCGGTCAATCATATTACCCGTTTCGTTTTTTATATTTAATACTTTTTATAGACAGATTTTACATTTCGATCCTATCGCCTTTCCCACGATCGTCTCCTTAAAAAGCATTACAGGCGGATCGTAGGTGCATTTCCATCCCATATCTCCCATGGTTGCCTGAATGACTCAATTCATCACCGGCTTAAGGCGAAGAATTTTTTTTCATAGTAAAAATGTAGATATGTGGAGCAACCGTCAAATTCCCACCCATCTTTTCCATCCATTAAATTGTTATTCATCGAGACGACCTGCATGCAATTCGACGCCATCCTCCTGAACTTTAGCTTTAAGATAACTGATGTTTATCGAAATGAAAATCTTAGCCTGTTGTTGCTTCCGATTGAGCTTGTACAAATAATTGATACTTGTTTAGAAAAATGTGTGTCGATCCGACTCACCAGAAAAAGCATAACTGTTGAAAGTCATGCATGTTCAAGCAAAACAATATAGTACAGCAGCCCAGGACGTGCGGATTCCCTTGTTGGTGGTCTCCAATACTATAAAAGTACGATCTTTGCTGCTTCATCAGAAGACCCGTAATCCTCGTTTACAGGACTTACTGCCTTTCAAAGTTGTTCAGTAGAAGGATGGTGTCCTTAAAAATCAAAATTAACTCTACTGTGTTAAGCACCGCTATGTTTATAACCTGAATCTCTAGATACCCATACATAGCAGTTTGCGCTTTCGACGGTGATGCTGGTTGGCAAGCTCTTCGAATGGCGCGTAACATTAGTTCAGAAACTTGTCCGCTGATGTGGTAGCAGCGTGCATGTACTTTGTGTATTACCTGGGTATTTGAGATCTCGACTGGAATAACTGATTGTTTTTCGTAAGTCTGTTGTACTATCGCTTCCAAGTAGCTTCTG